>CM075776.1:33865856-33880856 GCA_037974665.1 Ehretia macrophylla
CGGAGGCAGACGCAAGGTGAAAGATGGACGATAAGACTTTAGACTGCCGTCTTTGTAGGTACGCAACACAGGAAACCTGCCGGCCGACCAAGTCAACGTAAACACTCGGCCTGCAAATGAAGAGGCAAGCAGAGGCAGACGTCGCTGCTCAAGTAGGGATCCAACCGACCCATACAAGTCGACCACCACTCACGCGCTATCACGTTCGCTATGCCTAGATCACCAAGCCCGTAAATGCCCACCGTTTAGGCAAACGAAGCCCTTCAGGCGAATGGAACCAGCGAGATGGCCCAAGCACACACCACTAGGCACGAAGAATTTCTGAGGGACAAGGGACAGGAACGACACGAGGTGCATGACCAGGCTGCACGTCGCAAGCTTAAGGGCCTACTTTGTGGTGCCTGACCATGCACCGATTACACGCAACTGAGGTACCAACCGAAAGCGAACTTCTTGCCCATGCGGTGCTTGGATCGCCACGACACTAGACCACGTCCGTCGCATTACGACTCAGTGAGGACCATGGCATCGTGTGCTAGGTGATTCGTGCAGGCCAGTGGGAACATACCATGGGACAGCTTCGAGGTAGCACGGTGTTTGGATCGCCATGAAATTGAAGCTCTAGCCATTATCTCATTGCAACGCTAGCGTCATTGCTTAATGAAAGCCAAAGCCATATGCTAGGCGATTCACGCATCGCGCAGTCCCCTACCGTCCCCTTATATGCACCCGCACGCACAGAACGAGAAAGCAAACTTTCTGCCCACGCGGTGCTTGGATCGTCACGACACTAGACTACGTCCGTCGCATTACGACTCAGCGAGGACCATGGCGTCGTTTGCTAGGCGATTCACACTTCGCACAGGCACGTGGGAATACACCGTGGGATGGCTTCGAGGTTGCACAGTGATTGGATCGCTACGACATTAAAGCTCTAGCTATTGTCTCATCGCAATGCTCATGTCGTTGCTTAACGAAAGCCTATGCCGTGTGCTAGGCGATTTGCGCATTGTGCAGTCCCCCACCGTCCACTTATATGCACCCACATGCACGGAACGGGACAAGCAAACTTCTTACCCACGTGGTGCTTGGATCGCCACGACACTAGATCACGTCCGTCGCATTACGACTCAACAAGGACCATGGTATCGCGTGCTAGGTGATTCGCACATCGCACAGGCCCGTCGGAACCAACCGAAGGATGGCTTCAAGGCCGCATGGTGCTTGGATCACCACGACATTGAAGCATCAGCAATTGTCTCATCGTAACGCTCGCGTCATTGCTTAACTAAAGCCAATGCCGCATGTGCCAGGAGATTCGCGCATCACGCATGCCCCCACTGTCCCCCAAGAGTCACCAAGGCCCACGCGGTGCTTGGATCGCCACGACACTATACCATGGTCGTGTGTATCCACTCGACAACGACCATAGCTTCGTGTGATAGGCGATTCGCGCATCGTACAGGGCCGACGATGCATTAGGGGACTGGAATGTCCCCCCACGTGTGCCTAGCCGGCGGCACAAGGATAGCTAGTTTTGTGCATGGGCAACCACTCGCCCCCTCATTAGCCATCCAAATGATGTCGATGTTGCTGCGGCACCAAGATGGATAATGAGGGGCTAGGGAAGCCACCACATTCCTCATTAGCCGTCCTAGTGCCGTGCCGAGGGACATGCCGGGGGACCCGGGATAGGGGTGGCACGGCCCCAACGCAAGGGTATGCAATGCAATACCTCGACGTGATTCACTCGGTAGGCATTCCCGCCTACTATATAGCCCACAATGTGCCACGAAGTGCCCACAACATCCCCCCACATGGACCTCGATCAGGGGGCTGGACACCACATACCCCCCTATAGGACAATTAGATGCAAAAACCCAAGTGACAGTAGTAGCGTATATTTTGCCAGAGATTCATAATGGGTGTTTTACACTATACAAGGCCCCATTTGGCATGATTTTCATAACCAACTTGCTTCTAATTGATAGCATATGATACCCAAATGCTTCAAGATTATTTTTTTTGAAAAAATATTTTTTAATGTTTAATAATTGCAGAAAATAGGGAAAAATCAAAAAAAATAGTAGAAAATTCTGGAAAATTTATATTAATTCATAAATTAATTTGTTTAGATTAGGATACAATATCCAAATGTTTCAAGATTATTTTTTTCGAAAAAATAATTTTTAATATTTAATAATTACAAAAAATAGGGAAAAATTAGATAAAATACTAGAAAATTATGGAAAATTTATAATAATTCATAAACTAATTTGTTTAAATGATATTTGGTGTGAAAATTTTTTTTGGATGGATTCGGAACCCGATTAATCTAATTCGCATGCCGAGTGTGACGAAATGTTCATCGGGCAAGGGACTTTGTTAAGAATAATTCATGGACTCGAAAAACAATTGTAAAAGCACAAAAATGTCCACATTTGTGAAGAAATACATTCCGAATGACCCTCAATACGTCCCCAAGTAGTGCCCAAGCCATCCCCCACGTCCCCTCAAGCGTACCCCCATAGTACCCCATAGTGCCCCAAACCTGTGCCCCAATATCCCCCACGTGCGCACCGTCGTGTGGACTGCAGGACCTACGCGCGTACCTTCGTGCGGCAAGCACGCCACATGCGCGCACCATAACGGCCCATGCGCGCACCGTCATACGACGTACATGCATGGTTGTGCGGCATGCGCGCCCCATGCGCGCACCACCGTGCGGCATAGGTGCCACATGCGGGCACTGTTGTGCAGCATGCTCGCCCTATGCGCGCACCGTCGTGCGGCATGGTGTGTGGCATGCGTGCCCCATGTGTGCACCATCGTGCAGCATGGGCACCCCATGAGCGCACCTTCATGCGGCATGCTAGCCCCATGCGCGTACCATCGTGTGGCATGGGTGCACCATGCGTGCACCATCGTGCGGCATGGGCGCACCATGCGCGCACCATCGTGCGACATGGGCGCACCATGTGAGCACCTTCGTGCGGCAGGCACGCCCTATGCGCGTATCATCTTGCTGCATGCTTGCCCCATGCGCGCACCATCTTACGACAGGCTCGCCCCATGCGCGCACCATCGTGCGACATGGGCGCATCATGCGTGCAACATCGTGCCGTATGGATGAACCATGCGCGCACCTTCGTGAGGCATGGGTGCCACATGCGGGCACTGTTGTACGGTATGTGCGCCCCATGTGCGCACCATCGTGCGGCAAGGGCGGCCCATTCGCGCACCTTCATGCGGCATGCGCGCCCCATGCGCACACCATCGTGTGGCATAAGCGTACCATGCGCGTACCATCGTGTGGCATGGGTGCACCATGTGCGCACCATCGTGCGGCATAGACGCACCATGCGAGCACCTTCGTGCGGCAGGCGCGCCTCATGCACGTACCATCTTGCTGCAGGCTTGCCCCATGCGCGTACCATCTTGCGACAAGCTCGCCCCATGTGCGCACCATCATGCGGCATGGGCGCACCATGCGTGCAACATCGTGCCGCATGGATGAACCATGTGCGCACCTTCGTGAGGCTTGGGTGCCCCATGCGCGCAACCTCGTGAGGCACGGGCGGTGCCGCATGCAGGCCACATGCGCCCACCATTGTTCCGCATGCGCGCAAGATGCGCACACCATCGTGCAGCATGGGCACCCCATGCGCGCACCTTCATGTCACATGCGTGACACATGCGCGCACCATGGTATGGCAAGCGCACCCGATGCGCGCACTATCGTGCGGCATGGGCGCCCCATGAGCGCACCTTAGTGTGGCATGTCGACCACATGCTAGCACCATCGTGCGGCATGCGGGCTACATGCGCACACCATCGTGCAGCATGCGCTCCCCATGCACGCACCTTCGTGCAGCATGTGTGCCCCATTGTCGCTCATCCGCGCGCCATGCATGTCCAATCGTCGCCCCATGGTTGCCCATACGCGCGCACGTTATGCACATGGGGCTGCATCAACTTGCCCCATGCACGCGCCCCATCGTCGCCCAACTGCTTGCCCCATCGTGCCCCATGCGCGACCCCACTGCTTGCCAAGCCGTGCTGCAACTGTGTGGCAAGTTGTGGCTCATCCGAGGCCCCAAGTACGTGCCCCATTAGAGGCCTAATCGTGCGCCATCGTGCAACAACGTGGGCAGCTGTGCCACTACTGTTCACCAACGTGCCTAGCCGTGTTGAAGATAGGGGCAACATTGTCACGACCTAACTCGACCTATAGAGGCTAGACTAGGGTATGACCTAAATTATTAATGTTATTTTACGACATTAACCATTTGGCTATGATTAATGCTTATTCGTTGGCCTTGCAAGAACATGTACAAAACAAGCCATATTGGCACATAAGGCATTGCAAGAATATATAATTATTTGCTATATCAATTTGAAATCAATTAAAATTTCACGGGCAGCCAAGTAATCATGTACAAAACAAGCCATAGAATATCTTCAACAATTCACATTTGGAGGTCAACAAAGTAGGTTGCCTCCGAGCAAGTATAAGATCCCATATTGACAAGTAAACATACGAAGCATGCTTTGACATGTAAATTCACTTTGTGAAACACTTAGAAGCATGTGAACATTTAACGGAAAGCCAAGTAACACCATATAAAACAAGTCATATAGCTCATTTTAGTTCACATATCAAGTGTTGAGATCATACAAGCATGCTACGACATTTACACAAAACTGGGTGCAAGAATAGTTCACTTATCAACATGCAATCATCGAGAATCATGTTTAGAGCTATAAAGACAATTCCAGGCAGCCTATTAACAATCCTCAACATCAATTATAAGTCACACAAGAGTGGTTTATGACTTGGGAGTCTACATGGCCATTAGGGTTTAGAAGGTCGTGCTCGGGTGTTGATTTTGTTTGCTAAGGAACACAAGAAACACTTAAACCATTTCAAGCATACTTAGCAATTATCGGACAGCCTACTAACCACTCAATTGAACATATTTAACCATAGGATCATCACTTAGCAAGCATTCATAAGCAATAAGGCCTCAATTTTGTGCTTACACATGCGATTAAGCAACAATTCATCATGTAATGATCCTAAGCCATGCATCAACCAATTTAAGCAACCTCAACCCACCAAAATAGCCCACACAACTTATAATGTAACACCCTGATCCCTCTCGAGACTGGGAGTTCTATCAATCAATCTAATCACAACCCAATTCCAAACTCGGGCAAAATTTTAGGGAAAGACGGACGGAGTTTCCCCTGTTTTTAGGCAAAATGCAAAACCTGCAATAGCATATAAGTGGACCAACACCGTGCCCAACCATTCAACCACCTCAAGGCCATCCGAGCCTCGGTTCTCAACAATTAAACACAACAATATACATATTTCCAAGTACCCAGCTATTCTAACTCTTTTCTTTAAACAATACAAACATGCATTAAAGTTAAGTTATACTAACTAAATACATGAACTAACCTATCATACCACTTCAATAACCTAATAAAACTTATATTACATTTCTTTTTAACATTAAACACAAACAACACATGAAACATACATCTTTGTATCTTTGACAACTCAAGCCACTTAGCACGCAAGATAACTCTTCAAGCACGAACTTTCATGTAATCACGAACTTTCCAGCTAACATGGCATTTCTTGAAATGTGGTGGTGAGGAGTGAGTATGCTCAACACGTATACTCAGTGAGGGCAAGACATATATCGAGGTGGAAAGAAAGAAGATTGTGCAATGCAAATAGGTACAGTTAAGCAATATAATCAATAAAAAGGCATTCAATATAAATGACAATACAATAAACAATTAAAGAAAGCATTAACACAACCATTCAAAGCTATACCACACTTTGAAGGTCACGGTTCACTCATACGAGCAATGTACCATTTCACGAGCGATACATCAATCTCGAGCTTGATGTTGACAACGATGACAATAAACGCACAACCACCTTATAACTTCAGTTTGGAATACCCCGGAAGTATCCATCAATTCTACGACCCAAATCTCCCTGGGAGGCAACCCAAGCGAGAATGGGAATAGGACACGGAGCTAGAGCAACCAACACTGGCAGCCCGAGACTACCCAGAGAGGCCCATCACTCATGCGCCTGACACTATACAATGCAAGACACGATACAAGGCGATAAACGAGCGATAGCACAACAATGCAGATTAGAGACGATAAACGAGATATCAAGCATTTATAACCAATACTAGCATTCAAATAACTTTTCAAGCATAACTATCTTTAATAGCAACAATAACACCAATTAAACAAGTAACAGCAGTTCAAACACGAAAACGACAAATATCAGTATTCAATCCCTAACTTCCAAAGGCAATTATGAGCAAACGAGCTATGGGATTAAGAAATCGATTTCACTACATTCACTTAGGCACTACAAGGCACGTTTCTATGTCACTAAACTTCACTTTCTCACTCGAGACCCAAAAGTCCACCTACTATGTTTGAACTACAGCTACGCTAACCGGTCATTCAATCAACGCCACAACAGCGCCAAAAGTGCTTCCATGCCCTCAATTGCAAAACCCCCAACTCAATTCGAGCACGGTCAACTTTTGGTCAAACGGCCCCTTTACGTTTCTTTGTCTAATTTCCAATTTTATCAAAGGCCGGTCCATTTTTATCAGACATTTTATCTTTCTATCACTAATGGCACCTATCTAAATCAAGAAATCGCAATTCGGATCAAAATCTGAAATTCTAGGGTTTACTATTCATAATTAACTATTTATTGTTCTTCTCCAATTTCAAATACGCAGTTTCAACCGTCAAAATTGCTAAATAACTATCAAACAATGCTCTACGAACTCAAAGGGAGTTATATCAAGCATTTATAGGCATTATAACACATTATATATCAAATCTAAAAATTTGACACAAAATTAAAATTCGAATTTAAATGCACAAAAGCGTGAAAACCCTCACAGAGATTGAAGACCAAGACCCGCAAGGACCCGAGCCACGACCCCCGAGCAATTCCATGCACGATTGTAGAAGAAAAATGCAAAACAATTTTCTTTCTTTTTTCCCTCAAGCTTTCGGCCATGGCAAGGAAAAAAATGGCATTTTGCAAATTGTTTTTATTGATTTTTGCCTTGTTTTATTATTTAAAAGGGTGACAAGGGCATTTTGGTCATTTGCAAAATCAAACTTTAGTTAAAAATGGTCAAATAAGCTTATTTTGATGCCATTTAAATCTAATTCAAGTTAAAACAATGGAATTAAATGAAAAACAACTAAAACTAGTTAAATTAAGCTAAAAACATTTTGCACTAAGTCCGAAAAATATTTCTCTAACTCTTATTTTCGAAATACTACGATCGAATGGTCAATAAATGATCGCTAATAAAGTGATGAGCAATAATAGAAAACTTTAATTTTTTTGAAAAGTAGAATAGTAGAATAGTTTAAAATTCACTCTGGCTCGGAGTTACTTTTCTCATTTATTTGAAAACTGAGTGATTTTAATGCAAGACAATTAAAACCGATTATTAAAATAATCAAAATAATCAATATACATTTACAATAATTAATTTAACTATTTCTATAATATTTTAAAGTATTAAGAAGTTAATGATAGAAATGAATGTTTAACTAAAATTAAACACGAAATTCAATGCTAACATTTAAGATGACACTTAATTAAATGTAATTAAATGCTATTAAATGCATGTTGGGTTCGGGTTATCACATCCTTCCCCCCTTAAAACAATTGCGTCCTCGCAATTCTTCTTCCAATAGAACTCAGCATTATCTGAAATCCAACTTTGACCACTCTTCATTAGTTGCTGAGCAAGATAGTGAATAAGGATGCCCGTAGGAAAACCCGAATAGAAATCCCAACCAAGAATGCTAAGAAAATACCAACTAAAGACTAAAGTAGGGATACTGTAGATAATATCAATACCACATATTAATGACATATATCGAGGTGGAGAGAAAGAAGATCGTGCAATGCAAATAGGTACAGTTAAGCAATATAATCAATAAGAAGGCATTCAATATAAACGACAATACAATAAACAATTAAAGAAAGCATTAACACAACCATTCAAAGCTATACCACACTTTGAAGGTCACGGTTCAATCATACGAGCAATGTACCATTTCACGAGCGATATATCAATCTCGAGCTTGATGTTGACAACGATGACAACAAGCGCGCAACCACCTTATAACTTTAGTTTGGAATACCCCGGAAGTATCCATCAATTCTACGACCCAAATCTCCTTGGGAGGCAACCCAAGCGAGAATGGGAATAGGACACAGAGCTAGAGCAACCAACACTGGCAGCCCGAGACTACCCAAAGAGGCCCATCACTCACGCGCCTGACACTATGCAATGCAAGACACGATACAAGACGATAAACGAACGATAGCACAACAATGCAAATTAGAGACGATAAACAAAATATCAAGCATTTACAACCAATACTAGCATTCAATTAACTTTTCAAGCATAACTATCTTTAATAGCAACAATAACACCAATTAAACAAGTAACAGCAGTTCAAACACGAAAACGACAAATATCACTATTCAATCCCTAACTTCCAAAGGCAATTACGAGCAAACGAGCTACGGGATTAGAAAACCGATTTCACTACATTCACTTAGGCACTACAAGGCACGTTTCTATGTCACTAAACTTCACTTTCTCACCCAAGGCCCGAAATTCCACCTACTGCGTTTGAACTACAGCTATGCTAACCGGTCATTCAATCAACGCCACAACAGCGCCAAAAGTGCTTCCATGCCCTCAATTGTAAAACCCCCAACTCAATTCGAGCACGGTCAACTTTTGGTCAAATGGCCCCTTTACGTTTCTTTGTCTAATTTCCAATTTTATCAAAGGCCAGTCCGTTTTTATCACATATTTTATCTTTCTTTCACTAATGGCACCTATCCAAATCAAGCAATCGCAATTCGGACCAAAATCTGAAATTCTAGGGTTTACTATTCATAATTAACTATTCATTGTTCTTCCCCAATTTCAAATACGCAGTTTCAACCGTAAAAATTGCTAAATAACTATCAAACAATGCTCTACGAATTCAAAGGGAGCTATATCAAGCATTTACAGGCATTATAACACATTATATATCAAATCCAAAAATTTGACACAAAATTAAAATTCGAATTTAAATGAACAAAAGCGTGAAAACCCTCACAGAGATTGAAGACCAAGACCCGCAAGGACCCGAGCCACGACCCCCGAGCAATTCCACGCACGATTGTAGAAGAAAAATGCAAAACAATTTTCTTTCTTTTTTCCCTCAAGCTTTCGGCCATGGCAAGGACAAAAATGGCATTTTGCAAATTGTTTTTATTGATTTTTGCCTTGTTTTATTATTTAAAAGGGTGACAAGGGCATTTTGGTCATTTGCAAAATCAAACTTTAGTTAAAAATGGTCAAATAAGCTTATTTTGATGCCATTTAAATCTAATTCAAGTTAAAACAATGGAATTAAATGAAAAACAACTAAAACTAGTTAAATTAAGCTAAAAACATTTTTCACTAAGTTCGAAAAATATTTCTCTAACTCTTATTATCGAAATACTACGATCGAACGGTCAATAAATGATCGCTAATAAAGTGATGAGCAATAATAGAAAACTTTAATTTTTTTTGAAAGTAGAATAGTTTAAAATTCACTCCGGCTCGGAGTTACTTTTCTCATTTATTTGAAAACTGAGTGATTTTAATGCAAGACAATTAAAACCGATTATTAAAATAATCAAAACAATCAAAATAATCAATATACATTTACAATAATTAATTTAACTATTTCTATAATATTTTAAAGAATTAGGAAGTTAATGCTAGAAATGAATGTTTAACTAAAATTAAACACGTAATTCAATGATAACATTTAAGATGACACTTAATTAAATGTAATTAAATGCTATTAAAGGCATGTTGGGTTCGGGTTATCACATATAATATCCAAAATTCCAAGCATTCAACACCTCAAGTAAAATTACAATATGATTTAAAGCACATTACCAAGCAAAAATCCTATTGCAATGGTCTGTTTTTCCTCATTCATTTAGCCAAGAAAATAACCTCCAAATTCAGTTAACCAAATTTCAAATTTAAGCTTAATGAGTGTTTTAAATATGGGAACAAACCTCGCTGCATTCCGAGTTCGGACTTAGGAGTTATCACCAAAACCGTGGGACTACGCAAAACTGTCCAGTTTTAGACACATTACGATATTTGCCATTTTTTAGGGCTTTAAACCCAAAATTAGCTTTATCCTATTTCTGCAAAATATGTTCATGCATTTTTAACATCGTTTACTAGGCCAAAACCATTTCATGCATTTTTATCAAATTTGCTTTAGCCTATTTCCTCAGCATATTAGTAATACTTACTTGCATGGCTTGAAAACCACTTTAAACTTCCAAAGATGCTACCAACATGAAAGTTGTTATTCTTCCTCTTAACTACAACATATCCAAAAATCATGCATATCTAAGCATGTTTACTATATTAAATCGTCCATGCAAGAACAGTGCGCAACATAGACCTCAATGAAGTTATACTAGCAAGTTTTAACATATATCTTCACATGCATGACTATATAATCACATATCATGCTTATGAACCTTTGAAAATACTTTAAAAACAGTTTAGAACCCTCACCTTGATGAAGATTAAGCAAGAATTGAAGCAAGCAAATGCAAAGATTGAAACTAGCTAGCCAAAGCCTTTCTTTTCTTCTCTTTCTTTCTTTCTTTCTCCTTCTCTCCCTCTTCTTCTTTCTCTTCCTCTCTTGCATGACCCTTACCCTCTCTAAATCTGTTTTTTTCTTGTTTTGAATGAGTGTATGGGTGATAAGAACTAAGCAATGGAATATAATAAGCTTTTGTGGAACTCTAGGCATGAAAATGTGCATAAAGCTCTTACAAAGTGTATTTTTATGAGTCTTGTGTTTAGTGTTGCCATAGGAATATTTTTTGTGTGTGTCTTGTATGAGTTTAAATTATAATTGTGTGTAAGAGAATGTTGGGTTGTTTGTCTTCTAGTGGGTTGAATTAGGATTAAGTATAGTATTTAATAGTTAGTGTGTTTTGTAGGAATAGGAAATTTGGTATATTATATTGTGGATGGTTTGGGTAATGATAGGATTTTGTCTTGTAGTGAATTTGAATTAGGATTAGATTAATGATAGTGGAATGTGTAGGAATAGTTTAATGTTATTTTATTGTTCGTGAAGTTTGTAAGATTTGAATTAAGAATTTAATAATGGTTAGTGGATTGTGTAGTATTATTTTATTGTGTAGTGCTTTGTGCAAGAATCTTTATAGATTAGTGTGCATGCATGCATTCCAAGGTCTAGCGTACAAATTACGAGGTAGACACAAACTACGAAGTAAAGCACGTACTTCAAGACCAAGGCACATACTTCAAGGTAAATGCATGGATTCCAATGCCAATGCATGCAACCCTAGGTAAATGCACGTAATTCAAGGCACGACTCTACATCCAGGTTAAGGCACACAGTTCAAGGTTAGTGCACGAATATCAAGGTGTCACAAATAAATCGAGGTTAGGGTACGTATATCTAGGTATCGCACGTAAGTCGAGGATTAGGCCACACAATTCTAGGTCAAGGCACGTATGATGAGGCATGCATGAAAACCAAGACAGGGCATGTAATCCAAGGTTGGTCGTGTAATTCTTGATCTAAGCCACGCAAATCAAGGTAAGACACGTTATTCAGGGTCAGGCTTCACAAACATAACCTCAGTCACTGTTAATGCTAAGGGAAGAATGTTAGGCACCTATGCGGGCCGACAGCACACAAGGTCGGATTCAAATTATTTGCCATCTCTTACCAAGCAAGCATAGGCTGTCTAACACTTGGGCACTCAAGGTGATGTACGGGGTCGACTAGTAGTAGGCCCATTCACACATAGCACTAGGGCATCATTAGGCATAGCACTTGGGCATAGCACTTGGGCATAGCGGTTGGGTGCACATAGCACTTGGGCATCATTCGGCATAGCACATAGCACATAGCACTTGGGCATCATTGGGCATCCTTGGGCATAGCACATAGCACTTGGGCATACTTAGGCATAGCACATAGCACTTGGGCATAATTGGGCATCATCGTTGCCTCGAAACCCCACGACACTTGCGGCGGCACTTATGCACGCAACGAGCGTGGAAAACTAACTTGGGCTAATGTTATTCGGACTTGGTCGCAGAGCACTTGGCAACACTTGGGCATTCGCACGTTAACACTTGGGTTACAACTTATGACTTACTTAGGCACTTGAAGACATACTTGGGGAGCGACATAGGGTGTCAAACCACTTGGCTCGTTTGGGGGAAATAGTATTGGTTGATAGGATGGGATTGGATTGCGGATGGGGCAGAAATAGGCGAGGAAGGGGGAGGGATGAATCAGAGCGACAAAAGGCTGAATCTCAGTAGATCGTGGTAGCAAGGCCATTTTGCCACTTACAATATGTCACGCCCCAACTCGACCCCACCTACGATCAGTCAGGACGCAACGGAATTTCGGCGGCATAACGACAGTAAACAGATTTCCGAGGTTCTAAACCAACCTCATTAAACATCATACATCCAGTAATTCCTCAATGCAAACAACAACATACAACACAACCATATTATACAATAAAACATCCTCGTTATATGCCTCCGTTCCAACATGACATACAATACCTCAACTTTATCATACATTTCAAAAGTAAGTTGAGACACAACTACAACTTAACCATAGACAAAAGAAAGCCACTAAATTAACATCATTTGGTTCATCATCTTTTCAATATCTATTACATTAAGAACCGTAAAGCATATAAAGTCTATTAAACTAATATACAAGACATTTAACAACATAAAGTCATGGATAAGACTCGGGAACATATGACTCATCCACGAAAGGCACATTTTCCACATTCTCCTCTTCAGGAGGCACGTACCCGTAATCTTGTGAAAGTACACCTGAAAACATGCATTAATAGAGAGTGAGCTTATATACATAAGCCCAGTGAGGATCCGATAGATCTCGACAGTATTCACTACGCTCCTTGGATTTAGTCCTTTGAGCAAGTAAACACACAACAACATAATAACATAAATAAAGCTATCATCACATAACTATATAACCAATCAATAAGGATACTCTATTTGGTGTAGCTCCAAACGCCATCACGATCTCAACCGTTCTTCTTATAACTCCCCATTACTCACGCACCCGAGGTACCTCACTAGCCCCTTCCCTCCATGACATCTCCGTCATGCGAGCTGGGGGTAGCCTATGGCAGTCATGCCGTTATCAACCCGACAGCCCGACGCTGCCCGAGAGGTGGCACACACATACCAAGACTCCATATTCATCAATCATCATGCAAGCATAAATCAATCAATCAATTGGGAGATCAGCAACAAGAGTGCCCGATTCCCGCATTCAATAATAATCAATCAATAACATCAATATAACATCAATATTAAATTAAACAACAAACAACGTAGTTAGATGACAAAGTAGGCCATCTAACCGGACATGCATAATATACATAATTAAACCCTAAATTACTCAACAACGACTCACCATTCATCACTCGAACACTACCCAACCATCTAAGGCATCGTTCAAGAAATTAAAGAATGACAACCTAAACTTCTAAAATTCATAACTTACAATCTACTAATCCAAACATTGCCAAATCAGTTCCTATCACTCACCCATTCAACCTACTACATTAGCCCTCTCGGAAATCCACCATAACACCTCTAAATCATGCCCGATAACCCTAAAATCCTAAGATGTCATGGCTGGATTTTCCGGATTTTCACACAAACAATGTAATCGAAAATTCGGCATTACAACAGCGCTAACACGTAATTATCAAGTATTTAGAAATCGACGGCAATCGATTTTGAGCAACGCAACTCAATTAAATCAACTTTGAACATTTTAATCAAAATTAAATACCCGGAAAATAAAAATTATGCTATATCCGACAGAAACTCGTAGTATTAGTATATAATGATCCCTAGCATGCAAGGAGCAATAATCTAACATCAGATTACAATTCTAACGGTTCAATCTTCATTTATATGCAAAAACACAAAAATGACATTTTGAGATCTAGAATTTTTCTCTCACCTTAGATGCGATATAAGCCTAGGAATGCGTGCAATGCGTGCCCAACAAGCAGAATCCAAGTCGGTGCGAAGTTTCACGGACAAAAACTAGGTTTTTCTTTGAAAAATTGGATTGAAAGCTTGAGTTTTCTCTTCTCTTTTTCTCCCTCTTTCTCACGGCAATGTGTGTGTTTGTGGAGTGTGTTTTTTGTTGTGTGAGTGTGTGTAGGTGATAGTATATAATTAAAAGCTTGGTCAATTAAAAAAATGCAAAGTCAAAGTTAGTTTAAATAGGTATTTTTGTGTTTTTAATGACTTTAATTGCATTTTAGTACTCACCAAGTTAAAATTAATTATGCAACCCCCAAGATATCTCAAGTGGATTATTTTTAGGTGACAAGAAGTTTTACATTCAAAGAATTCCACCCGAGTCGGTTTAAAACTCGATTTTCGCAAAAGTCGGTGTAAAAACCCTAATAAATTCTTAAGCCGATTTTAAAACCGTTTTCATCAAACACAGGTCTATTAAAGTCCGTGGACTAGGTCTAGAAGGGTTAAAAAGACCAATTTCAAAATTATAGCGGACGTGTTTCGAAAACACTATTCACTAAAAATCGACGATAAAATTTCTGACTCTGTTTTTGATGAAAATTTCATGAATGCACATTTAGCACGTATTAGAAGTATTGACATCAAAATTATAACTTTCTAGGTCCTATAGCACATAAACAGATCATATGCACGCAAAACGAGGTAAAACACGTAAAACGAGATAAGCAAGAAAGTGGGGTTTCACACAATACCCCGTCGCATATTTAAGTCATCTGCAAAGGAT
>CM075776.1:33885856-33915856 GCA_037974665.1 Ehretia macrophylla
TTTATAAGCTCTAAACATGATCCCCGATGATTGCATGTTGATAAGAGAACTATTCTTGCACCCGGTTTTGTGTAACTGTCGTAGCATGCTTGTATGATCTCAACACTTGATATGTGAACTAAAATGAGCTATATGACTTGTTTTATATGGTGTTACTTGGCTGTCCATTAAATGTTCACATGCTCCTAAGTGTTTTACCAAGTGAAATTACATGTCAAAGCATGCCTCGTATGTTTACTTGTCGATATGCGATCATACATGTATCCGGAGGCAACCTACTTTGTTGACCTCCTAATGTGAATTGATATTCTATGGCTTATTTTGAACATGATTACTTAGCTGCCCGTGAAATTTTAATTTCTTTTAAATTGATATATGAAATGATTATATGTTCTTACAATGCCGTATGTGCCAATATGTCAAAATGTGATCATATACTTTCTCGGAGGCAACCTACTTTGTTGACCTCCTAATGTGAAATGTTAAATGGCATAAATGTGCATTGCATACAAGGTTGCAACCATTTATTTTGGAAAGGTAGCGTTCGCGTCACTCCGGGCAGCATCGGGCTTGCCGGTGTATTGGCGTGACTACCATGGTCCAATTCCCTCTCTCGCTTGGGGGCTAAACTTCCTAGGAGAGTTGGGTCGTAGGATTTGGTGTACATCCGAAGTACGCCCGTTGGAGTGATAAGTGGATGATGGATGTCGGCTACAACAATGGTTATTGGAAATGATCTTGAGAGCAAATGCTCACCGATTGATCTTGAGAGCGAAAGCTCACCGTATCCTTTCCACTGTGTGTTTAAGTACTCTCGCTTGGTTCCTATAGGACCTCGGGGAGGAAATACGGGTAAATGTGTTAATTTATATTTATGTTATGTTATGAAATTACTTATTTTATATGACATGTTTTCAAAAGGGTTTTCATAAGATTAACTGGTAAAGAATTTTAAACATTATCTCTCGTTCCCCCTCGCTGAGTTCATAAGGACTCACCCTCTTTTATCATCATAGGTGAAGAAGATCTAGAATAGGTACCTGAGGAAAATATGCCTATTGATGATTCCTTGGAGTGATTACGTGCTTTATGTGCCTTGCTTCATTGTGGCTATTTTGTGAACGTTGTGTTTGCTTTGAAGACTACTTATTTTGTTGATGTAAATGACCCCGTTGTAATTTGGGTCTAATTTTGGCTTGTACTGATCATAACTAGACAAACACTCTATTTGGTCATTTTGCTATCACTATTTTGATTTTGTAACTATCATAGGCAACTGAAGCATTAGGTGAAGGATCAAATAAAATGAATCTATCTAATCTTACCCAGGTACTTACTCATAGGCTAACCGATAACAAGTATTCGCGTAAAAAGGAATTGTCAAATAAATGGAACATAGTTATCTTGTTAGGCCTGTAATCAAATGAGACTTTCGAGTTAGATCAATAGGCATATAGGTTGATGATAAAATAAGGATCTCTATTGGAATCGGATTAATGATTGGAGATTTTGAGGTGTTTTAGTAAATAGGTCAAACCAAAGGTCTTAAAAATAGCCGTTATGCTGCTGGTTTTTCGAAAAAACTTTTGGAGTTCTAGGCCAACATTAAGCGTTAAATCATAGCAAATGATTAAGTAGGTGAAATAGCATAAATGAATTAGGTCATACCCTAGTCTAGCCTCTATAGGTCGGGTTGGGGCGTGACACCTTATTAGAATGGTATCAGAGCATAGTTTTCGCATTAGTCGAGTTCAACTCTCAGACCATGGGTAGAAGCCCTAAGGTAATTTTGATGTCTTGTTTATATGTGTTAATGTGTGCTAATGTGCTTTAATTGCTTTGAGCATTGAATATCATGTGTCTTTGTGGACTATATGTACTATGTGTCATGCACACCGACATGATAGTGCCCTCAATAATGCATGCATGCTTTTATACTCATTCCTTGATACATGTGCATGTTATATAACCATGATTGACTGTTTATACACATAGATAGTTAGGATTAGGACTTTCAAGGAATGAATTTATGCAGGAAGAACGAAAAAGGGCTCGGTTAGAGATTTCTCGCATCTTCACAGGTACTTGATAGATCGTATGTATTATTGGCTATGCATATATAAAATGCGTAGCACAGGTATAATTGTTGAGGTAAAGTTATCTCTTTATCGTTGGAATGCCCATACCTGTAATTAAGTTATCAATTTTATAGCTATGAAGTTCTTGATTCCGTTAAACCATTCTTCTAATTGTGGTTCAAGTATAAAGGTTAATGACATACAACTTTCCTTAGATATAAGAGTATACTATTGGACATGTGGAGTAGTATATATATATTCATATGCTTATAATAGAAGTTTGACTTACCAGTTGCTTTTGAATCAAATTCTTATATCTTAAATTGGTGTAATAGACTATTTATATTATTGAATCCTTACTTGATTGGAATTAAGCATTGATGATTCTTTAGTATAACAAGATATATGGATGTTGGAATCGAGGAATTCACGTAACTAGAACTTGTGTTCAGAAGACTACACCTAAAATGTTAGGTCGAATAGAAGTGAGATTAAAACATCTGGCTGCAAGTGGGGTCGTTAGGGTATGATTAGTAATCCTAAATAGCCAATAGTGAGTATGCATGATGGTTCATGGTAAACCCTAGGACCTAAGGTCGATGAGTCTTGATGCTTTTAGCTAGTTGAACATGTAAATGAGAAAAAATAAGATTTCATATAGTTAAGATAGAGATGAATTAGAGTCATGATGACCCAAGAGACTACTATTAGACCACCGTATTTATGGGTACTGTTTCACATCTAGAAACTAGCTGTTGGTAGACTTTGAATCGTGGTCATTGAACAGAAGGGTAGATCTTGTAGTGATAGTTAAATGAGTGGTTGATTACTTTTGAAGTTCTATTAGATTATATTGAAGGATGCCTCGTGGTCATAATTCTTTGATACAGCCTTGAAGTTATTTTGTGTAACAAGATATTTAGATTAGTATGGTAAGTATCTTATGAGCTAGATCATTTCGGTACCCATTTATAGTCCTAAGATTGTTGTTGTATGGCCGATAACCTAGTGGAACAATTATATCACTTACATGGCTATAGCCCTGACTTAGTAACACTAATGTTGAAGATATATTGGCGGGCATTAGGTGTTCGAAGGAATGACTAGGTCGCTAAGTAAGTAGGACCATTGTCCTCTTAACTATGACGTAACCTTGGATTGAGGTGAGTGGAATTTATTTGTGGTTGAAACTATTTGCCTTAGGAGTCTTGGTTAAGATCAAAAAAAATTCTGAAGCTTCGCTACTTGAAGATAGAGATTTGAATAAGGAAAAAAATTGTGGATCACAAGCTGATGAAATTTACTTGTAAGAGTTGAACTAGTGCAACATGATTAGTTTACCCATGCAATTTCGATGGCAATTTGTTCGTGGTACTTAATAAACCTTAGAGTTTGAGTTTAATGAATATCAACGGTCTTTCTCCTTGATTACGAGCGTGAAGGTTAACGAAGTTGGGAAAGAATGTTAGTGAATGGGAGCCTGTAACCGGGAGACTAGTCATTAGAAGATTTGCTAATCTAATGTACCTACAAGATAAGGACTATGATACCATCGATAGATGACGACTTGAGATGGATTAGTTTGTTTGGTGAGTTCTTCTTGAAAATAGGGTTGTATTGTGGAAATGATCCATAACTTGTGTATGTCTTATGTGTTAACAATTTTGAAGCTAGTTGATAGGAGATGTAAATCAGATATAGACCTATCATCTTGAAATTAGTGTATGTCACCATAGGATCGTGGTATTATTGTGATATTTCTTTTGAAGTATGAATGCAAGATTGACATGACATAAGTCATGATTTTGGATTTATAGTTATATTGTTAGAATACCAATTCAGCTTTGATTACTATGCTTGGAGGTTCTAACCTTAGTTAATGAACTCGACCTTAAAGATCAATTGGAGAAAATAGAATCGTTCGAAGGAATGAACTATAAATGTAGGGGTCACACCAATTAAATGATTGGAGGAATGTAGGAAGTGAATTGGTTGTGGTAATAGAGATCACAAAACACGGGACGAATCAGAGTGGGAAAAATAACAAAGGCCAAAATCCCTCTAAATGACCTAAACAAGTAAGAATGAATTTCAGGGCAAAATTCTCTTAAGGAGGGGAGGATATAAGACCCGACCCCGAATAACGTGTCCTACCTCGATTTACGTGCCTTAGACTTAGAATTATATGACCGACCTTGGATTATGTGCCTTGTCTTGGTTTTCATGCATGCCTCGTTATACGTGCCTTGACCTAGAATTGTGTGCCATAATCTCGATTTACGTACGATGCCTCAATTCGTGTGCCCTAACCTTGAACTGTGTGTCTTAACCTAGATATAGAGTCATGCCTTGATTTACGTGCATTGCATTGAATTACATGCCTTGCTTTAGTTTACGTGCATTCACTTAGGGTTGCGTGCATTCACATTGGAATATGTGCATTTGCCTTGAAATACGTGCCTTACCACGTAGTGCGTGCCCTAGACCTAAGAAAGCGTGCCTGCACGCTAATCAATAAAGAATCCTACACAAAGCACTAGACAATAAAGAAATCCTACAAACACCACTAGCTATAATTATAATCCTAAATCAACTCACTAAAAGACAAGCACTAAACACTAAACATTTTTTATTCTTTATTCTATTTGCAAAATCCATGCACCTCAAATTCTACACTTAGCATAATCTATAATATATTAAATTGAATCTGAAATTTCAGATTTTTCCATGCTAATTTCGGCCATACCAAGGCCTTTTGACTAGCTTT
This sequence comes from Ehretia macrophylla, assembly GCA_037974665.1. Taxonomy (NCBI): domain Eukaryota; kingdom Viridiplantae; phylum Streptophyta; class Magnoliopsida; order Boraginales; family Ehretiaceae; genus Ehretia; species Ehretia macrophylla. The sequence continues at coordinate 33,890,702 of CM075776.1, forward strand.
GCACAAATTCAAAAATACCCTAGACATTCTATGACACACATAAAACACAAAGCATAAGAAAATTCCCAAACACCCAACCCAATGCTTCACTTTCTCGGCCCTTGCACTACACATGCCAAAACAATTCAACTAGACATTAGATGACACAAAAATTCAGATTTTACATGCTCAAGGCCGACACACACACACACACACACACAAACATCATTTTCCTCTCAAAAAATTCTCTCATGCTCTCTCATCTCCTCTCACTCTCGGCCATGGCTGCCGCTTGAGTTTCCATGGCTCAAGCTGTCACGCCCCAACCCGGCCTATAAGGTTAGACTAAGGTGTGATCTAAACATTCAGGTCACATCACACACTTAATCGTTTATGAAGATTTAGCACTTAATGTTTTAACCTAAACTCCAAAATTTTCTGAAAAACCGACAGCATAACGGCTAAAATGGGGCTCTTTGGTTTGGCCTAATTCTCTAATCGCCTCAATTTTTTTTCCAATCTCAATTTCATTTCCAACTAGGATTACTATTTACCATCAATTGAAACGGCTACTAACTATCTCGACGACGCGTTGATTATTAACCTAGCATAATACTATGTCTCGTTTGTTTGTTTATTCTAGTAATGAAAGTGCCTGTTGATCTTTGCTTAACAACGAGTACCTGCTTAAGATTTGATTGGTTCATTTTACTTAGCCCTTACCTAATACTTCACGATCCTATTATAGATACTAGCAGTAATAATAGCAAAATAACCATAGTAGTGTCTAGTGTCTGTCTAGTTAATATCAGTACAACACAAAATTAGACCCCAAATTATAATGGGGGTCTTTTACATTACACATCAAGCAACATCAAAAGAAATAGTCTTCAAGTAGCATAGTTCACAAATAGCCATAATCATGCAAGGCACATAGGACAGGCAATCACTCCAAGGAATCATCGTTAGGCACATCGTCCTCAGGTACTTGTTCTTGATCTTCTTCACCTGAGATGATAAAAGAGGGTGAGTCCTTATGAACTCAGCGAGGAGGAATGAGAAATAGGTTTTGAAACTCATTTTCCGGTTCAACTTATGAAAATCCTTTTGCAAGCATGAATATAATACAATTCAGTATATAACAAAAATATAAAGTAAAGGAACGAAATTACCAATCTTTCCTCCTCGAGGTTCTCCAGGAACCAAGCGAGAGTACTTATACATATAGTAAAAGGATACGGTGAGCTTTTGCTCTCAGTGGTTGCGGCCGACTTCAAGTCATCCCCTTAACACGCCAAGTGGGTGTACTCCGGATGTACCCCGAAACCTACGACCCAACTCTCCGAGGAAGTCTAGCCCCCAAGCGAGAGAGGGAATTGGTACCATGGTAGTCACGGGTGCACCGGCAAGCCCGATGCTGCCCGGTGTGCGTGATCACTACCATGCCAGAATGAAAGGTTGCAACCTTGTATGCAATGCACATTTATGACATTTAATATATCACATTAGGAGGACAACAAAGTAGGTTGCCTCCGGACAGTCATAAGATTGCACATTGACAAGTAAACAAGCGAGACACAAATAGACAAGTAATTTCACTTGAAAAACATATGGAGTTATATGAACATTAAACGGGCAGCCATGTAACGCACGTAGTTCAAGTCATATAACTCATTTCAACGTCCATGTAATCAAATAATAAGGTTATTCAACATGCAACAATAATCTACAAGGTTCAGATGCAAGAAAGGCCAATTTGTCAACATGCAACGAATCAAAATCACATTTAGGGATATAAGGCAACTACAGGCAGCCTACTAAACATATAATTACACCCAATATTCAAAGGATCAACACTTAGCATGTTTACCTAGTTGTTAGGGTTTCTATTTTGTGCTTACCCGTGCGATTAAGCCCCGAGTCCACTCAAATCAATCTCAAGCCAAGAATCAATTAATCAAACATCCCCAAGTACTCAAAACAGTCCACATAACATCCCAATTCCACAATCCAAAACAATTAATACCACAAGAGAAGTTACAACAATTTTCTAAGCATATAACTAAATGAAACCCTCACTGCAATAGGCTGTTTTCTCACAATCATCAAGTCAAGCAAACAATCTCCAATTCCAGTAAATAAGATTTCAAATTAAATCTTAAGAAGTGAACTAAAATCAGAAACAAACCTTGCATCATTTGGAGTTCGGGATCAGTAGTTATAGCCGAAACAGTGGGATAGCACAAAACTGTCCAGATTTGCACACATTTCAATAATTGACGTTTTTGAGGTCCTTAGGGTCAGATTTAGCCTTAGTCCATTTCTGACATAAATGTCCAGAACTGAAAAAACTAGTAGCACACAAAATTTCATGCATTTTGAATATCATTTACTAAGTCAAAACTGGTTCGTTCCACAAGGTCAGTGCATCTGCCAAAACCTGCTTCATTTTTTCCAGACTTCCAGATTTGGACACATTTTAATGATTTGCCTTTTTGAGGACCTTAGAGTCAAAATTAGCTTTGTCCTATTTCTGTGAAAAATGTTCAAAACTGGCAGAACTAGTCACCTACTAATTTTCATGTATTTCCAACATCATTTGCCTAGCCAAACTCACCTTGAAACAACAAGTCAGAGAGCTGTCACACAATCCGATTTCACCTATCATCATTTTCAAGCCAAAACCTTGCCATGCATGGTTGAGGAAGCTTATGAACACACATATATCTCAAATGCAGAAGCAAAGACATAAATTTAAGAGCGTGCATGTGGATTTTTGAAGGATTTTCAAAAGGTTTTAACCCTCACCTCAGCAAATCAACAAGAAGATGCACAAAACTTTGATGAAGCTCAAATTTCTTCTTCTTCTTCTTTGCCTAGCTGAGATTCCAACTTGATTTTCTCTATTTTTCCTAGCTTAGTGACCCAGCTCTTAGTACATGCATGTGGTTAGAACAAGAAGAAAAGAAATGGAAGCTTAGAAACTTACCTAGGGCCGAAATGAAGACTCAAAGGACATGCATGTGTGATTCTTGCATCCTAGCTAGCTTGCTTGAGTTTCTTTGATTGTTGCTTGTCTTAATGCACCATGAATTGATGAAGATAAGCAAAGGAAAGAGCAAACTCAGCCAAGGCCGAGAGAGAGAGAAGAATGAGAGGGAGAGAGAGAAGATTGAGAGGAAAGTGAGAGAAATTAAAAAAAAAGAAGCACAAGCCTTGCTATTGATGAAGCATGTTCAGCCTTGGGCAGCAAAATTTCAGCATTTTGTGTCTTCAAGAGCATATTTGAAATTCCTAGTATGGGCAAAGAATGTTTGGTCGAGCAAGGTGGGATTTTACAAGGGTTTTGAGCAATTTTTTATGCAATTGTGTCATAGGATTGTCATAAGTTGTCTAGAATCAATTTGAATTGAGCAAACATGCACAAATACCACCTAGTGGTCGGCCAAGGCTATAAAAATTCTGATTTTTTGTCATCTATTGGAGTATTATTTAATTGGGTATTGGAAGTGCAAAAAGAATAATGAATAAAGAATGAAGAATGCTTAGTGTTTAGTGAAATTTTATCTTCTAGTGAGTTGAATTAGTAATTTAATAATAGTTAGTGGATTTTGTAGGATTAATTAATGACCTAGTGCTTCATGCAAGATGCTTTCTTGATTAGCGTGAGGGCACGCTTTCCTAGGTCTAGGGCACGCACTACGAGATAGGACACGAACTACGAGACGAACGTACGTTTTTTTAGTAAATGGACACAACCCTAAATGAATGCACGTAATTCAATGCATGGCACACAAAACGAACACAATTCTTAAACCTAGGTCAAGGCACGTAAATCTAGATTAGGGCACACGAAACGAGGTATCGCACGCAAATTGAGGTCGGGCCTCACATCCTCCCCTCCTTAAAAGAATTTCGTCCCGAAATTTAATATTACCTTTGAAATAAAGCTGGATATTGCTGCTCCATCTGGTCTCGCCTTTCCCACATTGCTTCTTCAACTCCATGATGATCCCACAGCACTTTCACCATCGGTATAGTTTTGTTGCGCAACTCCCGATCTTGCTGGTCTAGGATCCGAATGGGCTTCTCCTCGTAAGACAAGTTCTCCCGAAGCTGCAACGGCTCTGGCTCCAAGATATGCGACGGATCAGGATGATACTTCCGCAGCATCGAAACATGAAAGACATCGTGAATATTGAAGATGTTCTGGGGTAGTACCAGGCGATACGCCAATTTGCCAACCTTCTCAATTATCTCAAATGGTCCTACAAACCTCGGGCTCAACTTTCCACCCTTGCCGCGTTTAATCAGTCCCCTCTGAGGTGATATCTTAAAGAACACCTTGTCGCCAACCTCGAACTTGAGACTTCGTCTCCGTTGGTCTGCATAACTGTTCTGCCTGCTCTGGGCGGTAAGCATCCGTTTCCGGATGAGGTGGATATTATCAACAGTCTTTATAAGTTCGGGTAAAAGGGTCGGGTCAAAAGTCTTCGTCTCACCTACTTCATCCCAGTAAATTAGGGATCGACACTTTCGTCCATACAATGCCTCAAATGGGGCCATCCCGATAGTGGCCTGATAACTATTATTATAAGCGAACTCCGCTAGAGATAGATATTTCTCCCAACCTTTCCCGAAGTCTAAAACACACGCCCTCAGCATATCCTCCAGAATCTGAATAGTCCTCTCCGATTGTCTGTCAGTCTGAGGATGATAAGCCGTGCTGAAACTCAGCTTCGTTCCCAAAGCTTCTTGCAATCACTTCCAAAATTGGGAAGTAAAACGAGGATCTCTATCCGACACAATACTCACAGGCATCCCGTGCAATCTTACAATCTCTGCTACATACATATCTCCTAATTTCTCAGGACTATCCTCCTTGTTCATCGGTAAAAAGTGCGCCGACTTAGTCAATCTATCCACTATGACCCAAACAGCGTCATGACCCTTTTGTGACCTGGGCATGTCCATAACAAAGTCCATAGTTATATGTTCCCATTTCCATTGAGGAATCTCCAATGGTTGAAGTAAACCTGCGGGTCGTTGATGTTCTGCTTTGACTCTCTGGCAAGTCAAACACCGTGCCACAAACTCCGCAATTTCTCTTTTCATGTTATTCCACCAATAGTATTGCTTTAAATCCCGGTACATCTTTGTTCCACCGGGATGAATAGTATATCTTGAATTATGGGCTTCTTCAAGAATCTTCTTTTTCAGCTCTGGCTCATTGGGAACACAAATCTGATTCCTAAACCTCCAAACACCATCATCATGAAACTTGAAATCTGCGTTGCTTCCTTTAATCTTCTGAAATTGTTGGTTCTTTTGTTGAGCCTCTCGTAATTCAGACGACAAGGTCGATTGAACCTGAGTAGTGGCAAAAAGTAACCATTTCCGAGTCAATTGTGGTTTCCACAAAAATGCTTCCTCCAACAACTCCTGCACCTTGACTTCCAGTTTTGTCATGCTCGCTTTCCTACTTAAGGCATCTGCAACTACATTTGTTTTACCAGGAACATAATTGATTGTGCAGTTATAATCATCCAAAAGCTCCATCCACCGCCTTTGCCTCATATTCAACTCTTTTTGAGAGAACAAGTATTTCAAGCTCTTATGATCAGTAAATACCTCAAACTTGTTACCCCACAGATAATGCCTCCATTTCTTGAGTGCAAACACAATAGCCGCTAACTCCAAATCATGCGTCGGGTAATTCAATTCATACGGCTTTGGTTTCCTAGAAGCATATGCAATCACTTTTCCATTTTGCATCAGCACACAACCCAATCATTCCTTCGAAGCATCGCTATAGATTACAAAACCTTGACTTCCTTCAGGCAATGCAAGAATAGGTGCGGTAGTCAATCTTTTCTTCAACTCTTGAAAGTTGTTCTCACACTTATCATCCCACACGAACTTTGTTTTCTTTTGAGTGAGCTTTGTAAGCGATCCTGCAATCTTAAAGAAATCCTTAACGAATCTCCAATAATAGCCGGCTAGACCAAGAAACTCCGAACCTCCGTAACGTTTTTCGGCTTCTTTCAAGACATTACTGCTTCTATCTTTGCTGGATCCACTGCTATTCCCTCTTGGGATATGATATGCCCAAAAAATGCAATCTGTTGCAACCAAAATTCACACTTGCTAAACTTTGCATACAATTGATGCTCTCTAAGTTTCTGCAGTACCAACTGCAGATGTTGTTCATGCTCCGCCTCAGATTTCGAGTATACCAAAATGTCATCAATGAAGATCACTACAAATTGGTCCAAGTAGGGTTGAAACACCCTGTGCATCAAATCCATAAAAGATGTAGGGGCATTAGTTAGTCCAAATGGCATCACCACATATTCATAATGCCCATATCTCGTCCTGAAAGCCGTTTTAGGTACATCTTCCTTTTTGATCCGCAACTGATAGTACCCTTGCCTCAAGTCGAGTTTCAAATACACTTTGGCTCCTTGAAGTTGATCAAACAACTCGTTGATCAGAGGAAGTGGATATTTATTCTTGACAGTCACTTGGTTCAATCCTCGGTAATCAATGCATAGCCTTAACGTTCCGTCTTTCTTCTTCACAAATAGAACTGGTGCACCCCACAGTGAAGAACTTGGTTGAACAAACCCCTTCTTCAACAATCCTTGCAATTGGTCCTTCAATTCTTGTAGCTCGACCGGTGCCATATGATAGGGAGCTTTAGATATCGGTTGGGTGCCAGGCAGTAGCTCTATAACGAACTCGATCTCCCGATTTGGGGGTAAATCGGGCAATTCTTCTGGAAACATATCCGCATAGTCTTTGATCACTGGCATCTCCTCCAACTTAGCTTTATCCGACGGCTTTTTGATGAGGTAAGCTAAGTATCCGCTACACCCTTTTCTCAAGGACTTCACTGCTTTCGTAGATGAAATGATGGAACTCCCGGTGAAATCTCTTCGACCCATAACCTCCAGTATTGGTTGACTAGGTACCCGGAACGTTATAATCTTCGTCCGGCAATCTAATTAGACATGATGTTTTGCCAACCAGTCCATCCCTAAAATGACTTCATAGTCTCGAAAAGGTAATACAATAAGATTGAATGAGAATTCCCTATCTTTAATTTGGATTTTACATGCTTTACAAGCTGAGCTAGTAACAAGCTTAGAACCCATCGGAGTACCAACTTCTACTTCGTATGGCAAACATACAACTTTCAGTTTCACACGTTCCACACATAAGGGAGTAATAAATGAATGAGTAGCACCCGGGTCAATTAGCACCCTAACAGGTTGATTCAGTATGAAGAATGTACCTTCAACAACAGCGATCTCATATGGAATCTCCTCGCACTCAATAGCATAAGCTCGAGCCTGAACTCTGGGAACTGGAGTCTTGCCTCTACCAGCTGGTTTAACTTGATTCTGTCCTGCCTGCCATTTAGGGCAATCCTTGATCTGATGTTGATCACTGCCACATCTCATACATCGTCCTAACTTCTTCCAGCACTGGGTCTCGGTATGACCCTTCCTGTCACAGTAAGAACAGCTGACAGACTGAGTAGCAGGTGAACTACCTGTGGGTCCGCGGGTGGAAGAGGCTGATGGCGCTTTAGTCGGGCCACGGTTATTCACTGGTCTGTTCTGGCTCTGGCCCTGATTACGACTCTGACTTTGGAATTTCCTCTGCTGACCTGGAGGCTGGTATGGTTTCTTGTTCGGCTGACTCGAACCGGCTCTATCTAGTTTCCTCTTCTCAACTCGAGAAGCAGCAGCAAAGAGAGCAGAATAGGTATCGAAGTCATGAGAAGCCAACTGGTCCTGAATCTCTGGCCTCAATCCAGTAGTAAATTTCCACATCTTCGCCTCCGGAGTACTGACCATATATTGAGCATAACGGGATAGTCGGTCAAAACGAGCCTCGTACTGGGCCACCGTCATGTTACCTTGGGTCAAGTGCATGAACTCCTCAATCCGCCTATGTTTGGAAACTGCAGTTACATATTTCTCCTTCAATGCCTTAACGAAATTACCCCACAAGCGAGGTGTCTGATCAGTTTCCCACAGTGCCTCCACAGTGTACCACCAATGTTCAGCATCCCCGTGCAACAGAAACACCGCAAACTCCACCTTTTCTTCATCAGTATAATCAAGTGGCCTGAAAATCCCCTCGATCTCGGATAGCCAAGCCTCAGCTTTCTCATCATCAGCTTCCCCGTGGAATTTGGACAGGCGAAAGTCAAGGAACTCCCTCATTCTGCTATGTCTCCCGTGGTTACCATCGTTCCTGTTGTTGTTGTTGTTGTTGGCCTCACGTGCATCTTGGCGCTCCGTCACTCGTGATACGTGATCCATGGCGTTTGCCATCATGTTAAACATAGCTATGCCGGGATTAGTTTGATAAGCATCTCCGGTCTCTTGGGGTTCACCGCTCCTATTAGTAGTACGGGTGTTAAGGCCAGCCATCTATCGACACAGATTACGATGCACAATTTATTGAAATATGACAATTAAGAATTTAATGCATAAGATATGCAACATAATATAGATACAATTCTAGAAACAATTAAGGCATGTTAATCACTTAAACACATAAAACATAGAAGGCACATTTAACATTATCACACAATAACATATAAACAAGTCATCCTAATTATCTTAGGGCTCTACCCATGGTCCGAGAGTTAAACCCGGCTTAAGTAAACTAAGCTCTGATACCATTCTAATATAAGGTATAACGCCCCAACCCGGCCTATAAGGTTAGACTAAGGTGTGATCTAAACATTCAGGTCACATCACACACTTAATCGTTTATGAAGATTTAGCACTTAATGTTTTAGCCTAAACTCCAAAATTTTCTGGAAAACCGGAAGCATAACGGCTGAAATGGGGCCCTTTGGTTTGGCCTAATTCTCTAAACGCCTCAATTTTTTTTCCAATCTCAATTTCATTTCCAACTAGGATTACTATTTACCATCAATTGAAACGGCTACTAACTATCTCGACGACGCATTGATTATTAACCTAGCATAATACTATGTCTCGTTTGTTTGTTTATTCTCATTATGAAAGTGCCTGTTGATCTTTGCTTAACAACGAGTACCTGCTTAAGATTTGATTGGTTCATTTTACTTAGCCCTTACCTAATACTTCACAATCCTATTATAGATACTAGCAGTAATAATAGCAAAATAACCATAGTAGTGTCTAGTGTCTGTCTAGTTAATATCAGTACAACCCAAAATTAGACCCTAAATTACAACGAGGGACTTTTACATTACACATCAAGCAACATCAAAAGAAATAGTCTTCAAGTAGCATAGTTCACAAATAGCCATAATCACGCAAGGCACATAGGACAGGCAATCACTCCAAGGAATCATCGTTAGGCACATCGTCCTCAGGTACCTGTTCTTGATCTTCTTCACCTGAGATGATAAAAGAGGATGAGTCCTTATGAACACAGCGAGGGGGAACGAGAAATAGGTTTTGAAACTCATTTTCCGGTTCAACTTATGAAAATCCTTTTGCAAGCAAGAATATAATACAATTAAGTATATAACAATAATATAAACTAAAGGAACGCAATTACCAGTCTTTCCTCCCCGAGGTTCTCCAGGAACCAAGCGAGAGTACTTATACATATAGTAAAAGGATACGGTGAGCTTTTTCTCTCAGTGGTTGCGGCCGAATTCAAATCATCCCCTTAACACGCCAAGTGGGTGTACTCTGAATGTACCTCAAAACCTACGACCCAAATCTCCGAGGAAGTCTAGCCCCCAAGCGAGAGAGGGAATTGGTACCATGGTAGTCACGGGTGCACCGGCAAGTCCGATGCCGCCCGGTGTGCGTGATCGCTACCATGCCAGAATGAAAGGTTGCAACCTTGTATGCAATGCACATTTATGACATTTAATATATCACATTAGGAGGACAACAAAGTAGGTTGCCTCCGGACAGTCATAAGATTGCACATTGACAAGTAAACAAGCGAGGCACAAATAAACAAGTAATTTCACTTGAAAAGTATATGGAGTTATATGAACATTAAACTGGAAGCCATGTAACGCACGTAGTTCAAGTCATGTAACTCATTTCAACATCCATGTAATCAAATAATAAGGTTATTCAACATGCAACAATAATCTACATGGTTCGGATGCAAGAAAGGCCTATTTGTCAACATGCAACGAATCAAAATCACATTTAGGGATATAAGGCAACTACGGGCAGCCTACTAAACATATAATTACACCCAATATTCAAAGAATCAACACTTAGCATGTTTACCTAATTGTTAGGGTTTCTATTTCGTGCTTACCCGTGCGATTAAGCCCCGAGTCCACTCAAATCAATCTCAAGCCAAGCATCAATTAATCCAACATCCCAAAGTATTCAAAACAGTCCACATAACATCCCAATGCCACAATCCAAAACAATTAATACCACAAGAGAAGTTGCAACAATTTTCTAAGCATATAACTAAATGAAACCCTCACTGCAATAGGCTGTTTTCTCACAATCATCAAGTCAAGCAAACAATCTCCAATTCCAGTAAATAAGATGTCAAATTAAATCTTAATAAGTGAACTAAAATCAGAAACAAACCTTGCATCATTTGGAGTTCGGGATCAATAATTATAGCCGAAACAGTGGGATAGCACAAAACTGTCCAGATTTGTACACATTTCAATAATTGACGTTTTTGAGGTCCTTAGGGTCAGATTTAGCCTTAGTCCATTTCTGACAAACATGTCCAGAACTGAAAAACCTAGCATCACACCAAATTTCATGCATTTTTAATATCATTTACTAAGTAAAAACTGGTTTGTTCCACAAGGTCAGTGCATCTGCCAAAACCTGCTTCATTTTTTCCAGACTTCCAGATTTGGACACATTTTAATGATTTTCCATTTTGAGGACCTTAAAGTCCAAATTGGCTTTGTCCTATTTCTACAAAAAATGTTCAAAACTGGCAGAAATAGTCGTCTACCAATTTTCATGCATTTCCAACATCATTTTCCTAGCCAAACTCACCTTGAAACAACAGGTCAGAGAGCTGTCACACAATCCGATTTCACCTATCATCATTTTCATGCCAAAACCTTGCCATGCATGGTTGAGGAAGCTTATGAACACACATAAATCTCAAATGCAGAAGCAAATACATACATTTAAGAGCATGCATGTGTATTTTTGAAGGATTTTCAAAAGGTTTTAACCCTTACCTTAGCAAATCAACAAGAAGATGCACAAAACTTTGATGAAGCTCAAATTTCTTCTTCTTCTTTGCCTAGCTGAGATTCCAACTTGATTTTCTCTATTTTTCCTAGCTTAGTCACCAAGCTCTTAGTACATGCATGTGGTTAGAACAAGAAGAAAAGAAATGGAAGCTTAGAAACTTACCTAGGGCCGAAATGAAGACTCAAAGGACATGCATGTGTGATTCTTGCATCCTAGCTAGCTTGCTTGAGTTTCTTTTATTGTTGCTTGTCTTGATGCACCATGAATTGATGAAGATGAGAAAAGGCAAGAGCAAACTCAGCCAAGGCCGAGAGAGAGAGAAGAATGAGAGGGAGAGAGAGAAGATTGAGAGGAAAGTGAGAGAAATTAAAAAAAAAAGAAGCACAAGCCTTGCTATTGATGAAGCATGTTCAGCCTTGGGCAGCAAAATTTCAGCATTTTGTGTCTTCAAGAGCATATTTGAAATTCCTAGTATGGGCAAAGAATGTTTGGTCAAGCAAGGTGGGCTTTTACAAGGGTTTTGAGCAATTTTTTATGCAATTGTATCATAGGATTGTCATAAGTTGTCTAGAATCAATTTGAATTGAGCAAACATGCACAAATACCACCTAGTGGTTGGCCAAGGCTATAAAAATTCTGATTTTTTGTCATCTATTGGAGTATTATTTAATTGGGTGTTGGAAGTGCAAAAAGAATAAGGAATAAAGAATGAAGAATGCTTAGTGTTTAGTGAAATTTTGTCTTCTAGTGAGTTGAATTAGTAATTTAATAATAGTTAGTGGATTTTGTAGGATTAATTAATAACCTAGTGCTTCGTGCAAGATGCTTTCTTGATTAGCGTGAGGGCACGTTTTCCTAGGTCTAGGGCACGCACTACGAGGTAGGACATGAACTACGAGATGAACACACGTTTTTCTAATAAATGCACGCAACCCTAAATGAATGCACGTAATTCAATGCATGGCACACAAAATGAACACAATTCTTAAACCTAGGTCAAGGCACGCAAATCTAGATTAGGGCACACAAAACGAGGTATCGCACGCAAATCAAGGTCGGGCCTCACACAAGCTCACTCCTAAGACTTCTAACAAGCTCTCAAGGACTCTCAAGACTCTCCCAAGCTAGCCATAGCAATCAACCAAGCTAGGAACCCTTAACTCTTTCAAAACCTCTCAATTTTCAGCCATGGGTAAGTCTAAGAGTTTTCTTCCATTTCTTTTTGTCCTAATCACATGCACACACTAAGTATATGTTAACTAAGCTAGGATTTAAAGAAAAACCAGCCACCACTCGGCCAAAGCAAGGAAAGAGGACCTTTTGTGCGTTTTCAATAGCATTTGTGCATCTTCATACATCAAGTTGCTAAGGTGAGGGTTAAACTCTTTTAAAAGCTTTCAAAACTCACATACATGCTCTCATATGGCTAAACTTACCTCTGTAGTTATTGTATATGTATGTATATTGGCCTATCTACTCATGCATGGCTTGATTTTGGCTAGAAACTTGTTCAGTGATGATCCTATGGCTAAATGTGTTCAATTGTGTGGTTAGTAGGCTGCCCAATTATTGCTAAGTATGTTTCAAATGGTTTAAGAGTTACTTGTGGTCCTTAGCAAATGAAATCAACACCTGAGCACGGCCTTGTAAGTCCTAATGGCCCCGTAGATTCCCATGTCCCAAACCACACTCGTGTAACTTATAATTGATGTTGAGGATTGTTAATAGGCTGCCCGTATTTGTCCTTATAGCTCAAAACATGATTCCCGATGATTGCATGTTGACAAGTGAACCATTCTTGTACCTGGTTTTGTGTAAGTGTCGTTGCATGCTTGCATGATCTCAACACTTGATATATGAACCCAGAATGAGTTACATGACTTGATTTATATGTGTTACTTGGCTGCCCGTTAAATGTTTATATACTTCTAAGTATTTTACAATGTCAATCTTCATATCAAAGCATGCCTCGGGTGTTTACTTGTCAATATGTGATCTTCTAATTGCTCGGAGGCAACCTACTTTGTTGTCCTCCTAATGTGATATGTTAAATGTTATAATTGTGCATTGCATACAGGTTGCAACCTTTCATTTTGGCATGGTAGCGTTCGTATCACTCCGGGCGGCATCGGGCTTGCCGGTGTATTGGCATGACTACTATGGCCCAATTCCCTCTCTCGCTTGGGGGATAGACTTCCTCAGAGAGTTGGGTCGTAGGTATGGTGTACATCCGGAGTACACCCATTGGAGTGATAAGTGGATGATTGAAGCCAGCCGCAACAACTGTTATCGAAAATGAATTGAGAGCAAAAGCTTACCGTATCCTTTTCACTATGTGTTTAAGTACTCTCGCTTGGTTCCTAGAGGACCTCGGGGAGGAAAGACGGGTAAATGTGTTCATTTACATTTATATTATGTTATGAACTTACTTGTGTTATATGTCATGCTTTCGAAAAAGGGCTTTCATAAGATTAACTGAAAAAGAGTTTTAAAACGATATCTTTCGTTCCCTCTCTCTGAGTTCATAAGGACTCACCCTCTTTTATCATCACAGGTGAAGAAGATCAGAAACAGATACCCGAGGAGAATGTGCCTGTTGATGATTCCTTGGAGTGATTGCATGCCTTATGTCCCTTGCTTGACTGTGGCTATTTTGTGAACGTTATGTTTGTTTTGAAGACTATTTCTTATGTTGTTGTTGTTGTAAATGACCCCCATTGTAATTTGGGGTCTAATTCTGGCTTGTACTGATTATAACTAGACGAACATGCTATTTTTGTGGTTTGCTATCACTATTTTAATTTAGTAACTATCATAGGCAACTAAAGCATTAGGTGAAAGATCAAATAGAATGAACCTATCTAATTTTAACCAGGTACTTATTCATAGGCTAAAGGAAAACAGGTACTCGCGTAAAAGGACTTGACAAATAAACGGAACATAGTTATCTTGTCAGGCTTGTTAACCAAATGAGACTTTCGAGTTAGATCAATAGGTATATCAGTTAATGATAAAATAGGAATCTTAGTTGGAATCGAAGTGATGGTTGAAATTTTTGAGGCGTTTAGAAGATTAGGTCAAACCAAAGGTCTTACAAACAACTGTTATACTGCCGGTTTTTCAAAAAATATTTTGGAGTTCTAGGCCAACATTAAGTGTTAAATCATAACAACGGTTAAGTATATGAAATGGTGTGAATGAATTAGGTCATACCCTAGTCTAGCCTTCATAGGTTGGGTTGGGGCGTGCCACCTTATTAGAATGGTATCAGAGCTTAGATTGTTTAAGCCAGGTTTAACTCTCGGACCGTGGGTAGAAGCCATAAGGTAAGTATGATGTCTTGTTTATGTGTGTTAATGTGTGCCAATGATAATTGTGCCTTCTTTGTTTATATGTGCTTATGTGATTAATATGCCTTCATTGTTTGAAAGTTTTATGCCTACATGAAATTGTATGTTGCATACTCTATGTTTTGATTTCTTTTCTTATCATGTCCCGATAATTGTACATAATAATATGTGCCTATAGATGGCTGGCCCTAGTACCCGCAATACCAATAGGGGCAATGAGCCTCAAGAAGCCGGAGATGCTCACCAAACTAATCCCGGCATGGCTATGTTCAACATGATGGCGAGTGTTATGGATCACGTGTTGCGAGTGATGGATTGTCAAGAAGCACGTGAAGCAGCAATTAATAACAACAACTACGGAGCTAGTGGTAACAACAACAGGAATGGTGGTAACAATGGCAAAAATAGCAGAATGCAAGAATTCCTTGATTTTTACTCATCCAAGTTCTACGGGGAAGCTAATGATGAAAACGCAGAGGCTTGGTTGTCTGAGATTGAAAGGATTTACAGGCCACTTGATTACACTGACGAAGAAAGGATTGAGTTTGCTATGTTTATGTTATATGGGGATGCTGAGCATTGGTGGCAAACTGTGGAAGCACTTTGGGACACTGATCATACACCTCGCTTGTGGAGTAACTTTGTTATGGCTTTCAAGGAGAAATACATACCTGCGGTTTCAAGACAGAGGCGGATTGAAGAGTTTATGACCTTGACCTAGGGCAACATGACAGTAGCTCAGTATGAGGCTCACTTCGAAAGACTGTCCCGCTATGCACAATACATGGTCAGTACCCCTGAGGCGAAAATGTGAAAATTTATGAATGGGTTGAGGCCAGAAATTCAAGATCATTTGGCTTCACATGATTTCACTACCTATTCTTCTCTCCTTGCTGCTGCATCCCGAGTTGTGAAGAGAAAACTTGATAAAGCCAGTTCGAGTCAACCGAACAAGAAACCCTACCAGCCTCAAGGGCAACAGAGGAATTTCCAGACTCAGAGTCGCAGTTAGGGCCAAAGCCAGAACAGACTAGTCAACAACCGTGGCCCGTCTAAAGCACCATCATCCTCTTCCACCCGTGGTTCCACAGGTAGTTCACCCGCTACATAGGCTATCACATGTCCTTATTGTAACAGGAAGGGTCACACCGAGGCCCAATGCTGGAAGAAGTTGGGACGATGCGTGCGGTGTGGTAGTGATCAACATCGGGCTTAGGATTGCCCTAAATGGTAGGGGGATCAGAATCAGAATAAACCAGCTGGTAGAGGCAAGACACCAGTTCCTAGAGTTTCAGCCCGAGCTTATGCTATTGAGTGCGAGGAGCTTCCTGAGGAGACTACTGTTGTTGAAGGTATATTCTCAATACTGAATCAACCTGTTAGGGTGCTAATTGATCCAGGTGCTACTCATTCATTTATTACTCCCTTATGTGTGCAACGTGTGAAATTACGAGTTGAATGTTTGCTTTACGAAGTTGAAGTCGGTACTCCGATAGGTTCTAAACTTGTTACTAGCTCAACTTGTAAAGCATGTAAAATTCAAATTAAGGATAGGGAATTCTCGGCCAATCTTATAGTGTTACCTTTTAGAGACTATGAAGTCATCTTAGGGATGGACTAGTTGGAAAAGCATCATGCCCAACTAGATTACCGGACGAAGATTGTAACATTCCATGTACCTGGTCAACCAATATTGGAGGTAATGGATTGAAGGGATTTCACCGGGAGTTCCATCATTTCATGCACGAAAGCAGTGAAGTTCTTGAGAAAAGGGTGTAGCGGATACGTAGCTTACCTCATCAATAAGCCATCGGACAAAGCTAAGTTGGAGGAGATGCTGGTGATTAAAGAATATGCCAATGTGTTTCCAGAAGAATTGTCGGGTTTACCTCCGGATTGGGAGATCGAGTTTGTAATAGAATTACTGACCAGTACACAGCCGATATCTAAAGCTCCCTATCATATGGCACCAGCCGAGCTACAAGAATTGAAGGACCAATTGCAAGGATTGTTGAAGAAGGGGTTTGTTCAACCTAGTTCTTCTCCGTGGGGTGCACCAGTCCTATTTGTAAAGAAGAAAGACGAAACGTTAAGGCTATGCATTAATTATAGAGGATTGAACCAAGTGACCGTAAAAAATAAATACCTACTTCCCTTGATCGATGAGTTGTTTGACCAACTTCAAGGAGCTAAAGTGTATTTGAAACTCGATTTGAGACAAGGGTATTATCAGCTGTGGATCAAAAAGGAGGATGTTCCTAAATCGGCTTTTAAGACGAGATATGGGCACTGTGAGTTTGTGGTAATGCCATTTGGGCTAACTAATGCCCCTGCAGCTTTTATGGACTTGATGCATAGGGTGTTTCAACCTTACTTGGACCAATTTATGGTAATCTTTATTGATGATATTTTGGTATACTCAAAGTCTGAGGTTGAGCATGAACAACATCTGCGATTGGTATTGCAGAAACTTTGGGAGCATCAATTGTATGCAAAGTTTAGCAAATGTGAATTTTGGTTGCGGTAGATTGCATTCTTGGGGCATATCATATCCCAAGAGGGAATAGCGGTGGACCCAGCAAAGATAGAAGTAGTGATGTCTTGGAGGAAGCTGGAAAATGTTACAGAGGTTCGGAGTTTTCTTGGTCTAGCCGGCTATTATTGGAGGTTTGTGAAGGATTTCACAAAGATTGCGAGACTGCTTACAAAGCTCACTCAGAGGAAAACAAAGTTCGTGTGGGATGACAAGTGTGAGAATAGCTTTCAGGAGTTGAAGACAAGATTGACAACCGCGCCTGTTCTTGCATTACCTGAAGGAAGTCAAGGCTTCGTAATCTATAGCGAAGCTTCTAAGGAAGGATTGGGTTATGTATTGATGCAGAATGGTAGAGTGATTGCATATGCCTCTAGGAAGCCAAAGTCGTATGAATTGAATTACCCGAAGCATGACTTGGAGCTAGTGGCTATTGTGTTTGCACTAAAGAAATGGAGGCACTATTTGTGGGGTAACAAGTTTGAGGTGCTTACAGATCACAAGAGCTTGAAGTACTTGCTCTCACAGAAAGAATTGAATATGGGGCAAAGTTGGTAGATAGAGCTCTTGGATGATTATAACTGCACAATCAATTGTGTGCCCGGTAAAGCGAATGTGGTAGCAGATGCCTTAAGCCGGAAGGCAAGCATGGCAAAATTGGAGGTTAAGGTGTGAGAGATGTTAGAAGAAGCATTTATGTGGAAACCACAATTGACTAAAAAAAGGTTACTATTTGCCACAACACAAGTTCAGTCGACCTTGTTGTCTGAGTTACGAGAGGCCCAACAGAAGGATTAGCAGTTTCAGAAGATTAAGGAAAGCAACACATATTTCAAGTTTCACGATGATGGTATTTGGAGGTTCAGGAGTCGAATTTGTGTCCCTAATAACCCAAAGTTGAAAAAGAAGAATCTTGAAGAAGCCCATAACTCAAGATACACTATCTACCTTGGCGGAACAAAGATGTACCGGGAATTGAAGCAACACTATTGGTGGAATAACATGACTATGGAGATTGCAGAGTTTGTGGTACGGTGTTTGACTTGTCAGAGGGTCAAGGTAGAACATCAACGACCGGCAGGTTTACTTCAGCTGTTGGAAATTCCCCAATAGAAATAGGAACATATAACTATGGATTTTGTCATGGACCTGCCTAGGTCACAAAAGGGTTATAATGCCGTTTGGGTCATAGTGGATAGATTGACTAAGACCGCATACTTCTTACCGATGAATAGGAGAATAGTCCTGAGAAACTAGGAGATATGTATGTAGCGGACATTGTAAGGCTACATGGGATGCCTGTAAGTATTGTGTCGGATAGGGATCCCCATTTTACTTCCCGATTTTGGAAGAGATTACAAGAACCTCTGGGGACGAAGTTGAGTTTCAGTACAGCTTATCACCCTCAGACGGACGGAGAATCTAAGAGAACTATACAGATTTTATAGGATATGCTAAGGGCGTGTGTTCTAGACTTCAGAAAAGGTTGGGAGAAGTATCTACCTCTAGCGGAGTTCGCTTATAATAACAGTTATCAGGCCACTATCGGGATGGCCCCATATGAGGCATTGTATGGACGCAAGTGTCGATCCCTAATTTACTGGGATGAAATAGGTGAGACGAAGACTTTTGACCCGACCCTTCTACCAGAACTTATGAAGATTGTTGAAAATATCCACCTCATCTAGAAACAGATGCTTATTACCCAAAGCAGGCAGAAAAGTTATGCAGACCGATGGAGACATAATTTGGAATTTGAGGTCGGCTACAAGGTGTTCTTGAAGTTATCACATCGGAGGGGATTGATTAAACATGGTAAGGGTGGAAAGTTGAGTCCGAGGTTTATAGGACCATTTGAGATAGTTGAAAAGGTTGACAAATTGGCGTATCGCCTGGACTACCCCAAAACCTCTCCAATATTCATGATGTCTTCCATGTCTCAATGCTACGGAAGTATCACCCTGATCCATTGCACATCTTGGAGCCAGAACCGTTGCAGCTTCGAAAGAACTTGTCTTATGAAGAGAAGCCTATTCGGATCCTAGACCAGCAAGATTGGGAGTTACGCAACAAGTTGATACCGATGGTAAAAGTGTTGTGGGATCATCATGGAGTTGAAGAAGCAACGTGGGAAAGGCAAGACCAGATGGAGCAACAGTATCCGACATTATTGCAAAGGTAATTTGAATTTCGGGACAAAATTCTTTTAAGGAGGGGAGGATGTGAGGTCTGATCTCGAATTACGTGCATTACCTCTTTTTGTGTACCCTAATCTTGAACTGCGTGCCTTAACCTAGGTTTAAGAGTCGTGTCTTGATTTACGTGTATTCATTTAGTCTCACAGTTTTGGCCATAACTCTTAAGTCTGAACTCCAAATGTAGCGAGAATTGTTCCTAGATTTAAAGCACTCAATAAGCTTCAATTTGACATTTGGTTCACTGAATTTGAAGATTATTTACTTGGCTAATTTGAATGTGGAAAAATAGACCATTGCAATAGGGTTTTTGCTTAGTAGGATGTTTTAAATCATGTTGTAACCTTGCTTGAGGTATTGAATGCTTGGAATTGTAGCAATTAGAAGTTCTGTGGGATGTTTTGGTTGGTTGAGGATACTTAATTGATGGATGCATGGCTTGGGCATAATTACATGACGAATTGTGGCTTAATTGCATGTGTAAGCACAAAATTGAGACCCTATTGCTTATGAAAACTTGTTAAGTGATGATCCTATGGCTAAATGTGTTCAATTGTGTGGTTAGTAGGCTGCCCAATAATTGCTAAGTATGTTTGAAATGGTTTAAGAGTTACTTGTGGTCCTTAGCAATCGAAACCAACACCCGAGCACGACCTTGTAAGCCCTAATGGCCCCATAGATTCCCAAGTCCCAAACCACACTCGTGTAACTTATAATTGATGTTGAGGATTGTTAATAGGCTGCCTGTATTTGTCCTTATAGCTCTAAACATGATTCCCGATGATTGCATGTTGATAAGTGAACTATTCTTGTACCCGATTTTGTGTAAGTGTCGTTGCATGCTTGCATGATCTCAGCACTTGATATATGAACCCGGAATGAGTTACATGACTTGATTTATATGTGTTACTTGGCTGCCCGTTAAATGTTTATATACTTCTAAGTATTTTACAATGTGAATCTTCATATCAAAGCATGCCTCGGTTGTTTACTTGTCAATATATGATCTTATAATTGCTCGGAGGCAACCTACTTTGTTGTCCTCCTAATGTGATATGTTAAATGTTATAATTATGCATTGCATACAAGGTTGCAACCTTTCATTTTGGCATGGTAGCGTTCACGTCACTCCGGGCGGCATCGGGCTTGCTGGTGTATTGGCGTGACTACCATGGTCCAACTCCCTCTCTCGCTTGGGGGCTAGACTTCCTCGGAGAGTTGGGTCGTAGGTTTGGTGTACATCCGGAGTACACCATTGGAGTGATAAGTGGATGATTGAAGCCAGCCACAACAACTGTTATCGGAAATGAATTGAGAGCAAAAGCTCACCGTATCCTTTTCACTATGTGTTTAAGTACTCTTGCTTGGTTCCTAGAGGACCTCGGGGAGGAAAGACGGGTAAATGTGTTCATTTACATTTATATTATGTTATGAACTTACTTGTGTTATATGTCATGCTTTCGAAAAAGGGTTTTCATAAGATTAACCGAAAAAAGAGTTTTAAAACGATATCTCTCGTTCCCCCTCGCTGAGTTCATAAGGACTCACCCTCTTTTATCATCATAGTTGAAGAAGATCAGGAACAAGTACCCGAGGAGAACGTGCCTTTGATGACTCCTTGGAGTGATTGCATGCCTTATGTCCCTTGCTTGACTGTGGCTATTTTGTGAACATTATGTTTGTTTTGAAGACTATTTCTTATGTTGTTGTTGTTGTAAATGACCCCCGTTGTAATTTGGGGTCTAATTTTGGCTTATACTAATTATAACTTGATGAACACGCTATTTTAGTGGTTTGCTATCACTATTTTAATTTAGTAACTATCATAGGCAACTAAAGCATTAGGTAAAAGATCAAATATAATGAACGAATCTAATCTTAACCAGGTACTTATTCATAGGCTAAATGATAACAGGTACTCGCATAAAAGGACTTGACAAATAAATGGAACATAGTTATCTTGTCAGGCTTGTTAACCAAATGAGACTTTTGAGTTAGATCAATAGGCATATCGTTTAATGATAAAATAGGAATCTTAGTTGGAATCGAAGTGATGGTTGAAAGTTTTGAGGCGTTTAGAAGATTAGGTCAAACCAAAGGTCTTACAAACAGCCGTTATGCTGCCGATTTTTTGAAAAATCTTTTGGAGTTCTAGGCCAACGTTAAGTGTTAAATCATAACAATAGTTAAGTATGTGAAATGATGTGAATGAATTAGGTCATACCTTAGTCTAGCCTCCATAGGTTGGGTTGGGGCTAACCCCACCTAAGGCGGACCGGCCGACCCATCCCAAAGTCTTATTACAAGCTTTTTAACTGCAACAACTTAAATATACGCTATAGGAGGTAGAATTACCATGGCTACTAGCACCAGACTTTCCCTCCAATGGATCTTCGTTAAGGGATTTAGATTGTACTCATTCCAATTACTAGACTCTTTGATCCCGGTATTGTTATTTATTGTTACTACCTCCCCGTGTCAGGATTGGGTAATTTGCGCGCTTGCTGCCTTCCTTGGATGTGGTAGCCGTTTCTCGGGCTCCTTCTTCGGAATCGAACCCTAATTCTTAGTTACCCGTCACCACCATGGTAGGCCACTATTCTACAATTGAAAGTTGATAGGGCAGAAATTTGAATGATGCTTCACCGGCACGAGGGCCATGCGATCCATCGAGTTATCATGAATCATCGTAGCAACGGGCAGAGTCCGCATCGACCTTTTATCTAATAAATGCATCCCTTCCAGAAGTCAGGGTTTGTTGCACGTATTAGCTCTAGAATTACTACGATTATCCGAGTAGTAGATACCATCAAACAAACTATAACTGATTTAATGAGCCATTCGCAGTTTCACAGTCTGAATTAGTTCATACTTACACATGGATGGCTTAATCTTTGAGACAAGCTTATGACTACTGGCAGGATCAACCAGGTAGCAATCCTCACCGATGCCGGTGTCGCACGAGGCACGTCGTCCCCTAAGGGTCGACAGATCGAGACGAGCACACGACCGTCGTACGCGGTTAGCGACGAAAGCTGGTTTCGGGCAAAGAGAGGCCAAGGACCCCATACCGTCGTGGTGTGCCGCATCCGAGAGATCGAGTGACGCACCATGGGCCACGTCTGTCGCACTCATAGAAGCGAGCAGCATGGAACACGGGATGTGCTTAGGGGTTCGCCCCACATTGTCCACGGAGGAAGACGCAAGGCGAAATATGGATGATGTGACTTTAGGCTGCCGTCTTTATAGGTATGCAACACAAGAAACTGATTGGCCAACCGAGGTAACGTAAGCACTCGGCCCACAAATGAAGAGGCAAGCAGGGGCGAACGTCGCTACTCAAGCAGGGATCGAACTGACCCACACAAGCCGACCACCACTCACGCGCTATCTCGTTCGCTATGCCCGGACCACCAAGCCGGTAAATGCCCACCGTCTAGGCAAACGAAGCCCTTCAAGCGAACGGAACCATTGAGATGGCCCAAGCACACACCGTTAGGCACAAAGAATTTCTGAGGGACAAGGGACAAGGGACGGGAATGGCACGAGGTGCATGACCAGGCCACACGTCACAAGCTTAAGGGCCTACTTTGTGGTGCCAGACCATGCACCGATTGCACACAATTGAGGTACTAACCAAAAGCGGACTTCCTGCCCACACGGTGCTTGGATCGCCACGAAAATAGACCATGTCCGTCACATTACGACTTAGTGAGGACCATGGCGTCATGTGCAAGGCGATTCGCGCATCGCGCAGGCCTGTAGGAACACACTGTGGGACGGCTTCGAGACAGCATGGTGCTTGGATCGCCATGACATTGAAGCTCTAGCCATGGTCTCATCGCAACGCTTACGTCGTTGCTTAATGAAAGCCAAAGTCGTATGCTAGGCGATTCGCGCATCGCGTAGTCCCCCACCGTCCCGCTATATGCACCCTTACGCACGGAATGGGACAAGCAAACTTCTTGCCCACGCGGTGCTTGGATCGACATGGCACTAGACCACGTCCGTCGCATTATGACTCAGTAAGGACCATGGCGTCATGTGCTAAGCGATTCGCGCATCGCACAGGCCCGCGAGAACACACCATGGGACGGCTTCGAGGCTACACGGTGCTTGGATCGCCATGACATTGAAGCTCTAGCCATCGTCTCATCGCAACGCTCGCGTAGTTGCTTAACTAAAGCCAATTTCGTGTGCTAGGCGATTCGCGCATTATGCAGTGCCCCACTGTCCGCCTATATTCACCCACATGCACAGAACGGGACAAGCAATATTCCTGCCCACGCGGTGCTTGGATCGCCACAACACTAGACCACGTCCGAACATTACGATTCAACGAGGACCATGGCATCATGTGCTAGGCGATTCGCACATCGAATAGGCCCGTAGGAACCAACCGGGGGATGGCTTCAAGGCCGTATGATGCTTGGATTGCCACGACATTGAAGCATCAGCAATTGTCTCATCGCAACGTTCGTGTCATTGCTTAACGAAAGCCAATGCCGCGTGCACCAGGAGATTCGCGCATCACGCATGCCCCCACCGTCCCCCAAGAGTCACCCAAGCCCACGCGGTGCTTGGATCGCCACGACACTATACCATGGCCGTGCGTATCCACTTGGCAACGGCCATAGCTTCGTGTGCTAGGCGATTCGCGCATCGCATAAGCCCGACGACGTGTTAAGGGACGGGAATGTCCTCCCACATATGCCTAGCCGGCGGCACAAGGATATCTAGTTTTATGCTTGGGCAACCACTCGCCCCCTCATTAGCCATCCAAATGACGCCGATGGTGCTGCGGTACCTAGATGGATAATGAAGGGCTAGGGAAGCCACCAAGTTCCTCATTAGCCATCCTGGTGCCGCGCCGAGGGTCATACCGAGGGACGCGGGGTGGGGGCGGCACGGCCCCAACGCAAGGGTATGCAATGCAATAACTCGGCGTGATTCAATCGGTAGGCATTCCTGCCCACAATATTGCCCACGATATAGCCCACAATGTGCCACGAAGTGCCCACAACATCCCCCCACACGGACCTCGACCAAGGGGCTTGACACCACATACCCCCCTATAGTACATTTAGATGTAGAAACCCAAGTGACAACAGTAGCGTACATTTTGCCAGAGATTCATAATGGTGTTCTACACTATACAAGGCCCCATTTGGCATGATTTTTGTACCAAACTTGCTTCTAATTAATAGCATATGATACCCAAATGCTTCAAGATTATTTTTTTTTGAAAAAATATTTTTTAATATTTAATAATTGCAGAAAATAGGGAAAAATCAGAAAAATGAGTAGAAAATTCTAGAAAATTAATATTATTTCATAAATTAATTTGTTTAGATTAGGATACAATATCCAAATGTTTCAAGATTATTTTTTTCAAAAAATAATTTTTAATATTTAATAATTACGAAAATAGGAAAAAATAAGATAAAATACTAGAAAATTCTGGAAAATTTATATTAATTCATAAATTAATTTGTTTAGATGATATTTGGTGTGGAAATTTTTTTTGGATGGATTCGGAACCCGATTAATCTAATTCGCCAACTGAGTGTGATGAAATATTCATCGGGCAAGGGACTTTGTTAAGAATAATTCATGGACACGAAAAACAATTGTAAAGGCACAAAAATGTCCACATTTGTGTGGTAATACATTCCAAATGACCCTCAATACGTCCCCAAGTAGTGCCCAAGCCGTCCCCCACGTCCCCCAAGCGTCCCCCAAGCATTCCTCCATAGTACGGCCTGCAAGACCTACGCGGGCACCTTTATGCGCCAAGCACGCAACATGCGAGCACCATCGTGGCCCATGCGTGCACCGTTGTGCGGCATACGCGCCCAATGCATCCACCACCG
>CM075776.1:33923356-33925856 GCA_037974665.1 Ehretia macrophylla
AACCGGCCGACCGAGGCAACGTAAGCACTCGGCCCGCAAATGAAGTGGCAAGCTGGGGCGGACGTCGCTGCTCAAGCAGGGATCCAACTGACCCATACAAGCTGACTACCACTCACGCACTATCATGTTCGCTATACTTGGACCACCAAGCCGGTAAACGCCCACCGTCTAGGCAAATGATGCCCTTCAGGTGAACCGAACCAGTGAGATGGCCCAAGCACGCACCGCTAGGTATGAAGAATTTCTGAGGGACAAAGGACAAGGGACGAGGGACGGGAACAGCACAAGGTGCATGACCATGCCGCACGTCGCAAGCTTAAGGGCCTACTTCGTGGTGCCCGACCATGCACCGATTGCACGCAACTGAGGTACCAACAGAAAGCAGACTTTCTGCCCATGTAGTGCTTGGATCTCCACGACACTAGATCACGTTTATCGCATTACGACTCAGCAAAGACCATGGCATCGTGTGCTAGGCGATTCGCGCAGGCCGGTGGGAACACACCGTGGGATGACTTCGAGGCAGCATGGTGCTCGGATTGCCATGACATTGAAGCTCTAGCCATCGTCTCATCGCAACGCTTGCGTCGTTGCTTAACGAAAGCCAAAGTCGTGTGCTAGGCGATTCGTGCATCGCGCAGTCCTCTACCATCCCCCTATATGCACCTGCACGTACAGAACGGGACAAGCAAACTTCATACCCATGCAGTGCTTGGATCGCCATGACATTAGACCACGTCCGTCGCATTACGACTCAGCGAGGACCATGGCATCGTGTGCTAGGCGATTCGCGCATCGCACAGGCTGGTGGGAACACACCATGGGACGGCTTCGAGGTTACACGGTGCTTGGATTGCCACGACATTGAAGCTCCAGCCATCATCTCATCGTAACGCTCGCGTCGTTGCTTAATGAAAGCCAATGCCATGTGCTAGGTGATTCGCGCATTGTGCAGTCCCCCACCGCCCACCTATATGCACCCACATGCACGGAATGGGACAAACAAATTTTCTGCCCACGCGGTGCTTGGATCGCCACGACACTAGACCACATCCGTCGCATTACGACTCAGTGAGGACCATGGCATCGTGTGCTAGGCGATTCGCGCATCGCACAAGCTCGTCGGAACCAACCAGGGGATAGCTTCAAGGCTGCATGGTGCTTGGATCGCCACGACATTGAAGCATCAGCAATCATCTTATCGCAACGCATGCGTCGTTGCTTAACGAAAGACAATGTCGCTTGTGCTAGGCGATTCGCGCATCACGCATGCCCCCACCGTCTCCCAAGAGTCACCCAAGCCCACGCGGTGCTTGGATCGCCACGACACTATACCATGGCTGTGCGTATCCACTCGACAACGGCCATAGCTTCGTGTGCGAGGTGATTTGTACATCGCACAGGCCCGACGACGCATTAGGGGACGGGAATGTCCCTCTACGTGTGCCTAGCTTGCGGCACAAGGATAGCTAGTTTTGTGCTTGGGCAACCACTCGCCCCCTCATTAGCCATCCAAATGACACCGACTGTGCTGTGGCACCAAGATGGATAATGAGGGGCTAGGGAAGCCACCACGTTCCTTATTAGCCATCCTGGTAACGCGCCGAGGGAGATGCTGGGGAATGCGGGGCAGAGGTGGCACGGCCCCAACTCAAGGGTATGCAATGCAATACCTCATCAGGATTCACTCGGTAAGCATTTATGCCCACAATATAGCCCACAATATATCCCATAATGTGCCACGAAGTGCCCACAACGTCCCCCCACATGGACCTCGACCAGAGGGCTTGACACCACATAACCCCCTATAGTACATTTATATGCAAAAACCCAAATGACAGCAGTAGCGTACATTTTGCTAGAGATTCATAATGGGTGTTTTACACTATACAAGGCCTCATTTGGCATGATTTTCGTACCCAACTTACTTCTAATTGATAGCATATGATACCCAAATGCATCAAGATTATTTTTTTTGAAAAAATATTTTTTAATATTTAATAATTGCGAAAAATAGGGAAAAATCAGAAAAAATAATAGAAAATTATGGAAAATTTATATTAATTCATAAATTAATTTGTTTAGATTAAGATACAATATCAAAATGTTTCCAGATTATTTTTTTTGAAAAAATAATATATATGTTTAATAATTACGAAAAATAGGGAAAAATAAGATAAAATACTAGAAAATTTTGGAAAATTTATATTAATTCATAAATTAATTTGTTTAGATGATATTTGGCGTGGAAAATTTTTTTGGATGGATTCGGAACTTGATTAATCTAATTCGCCTCCATAGTGTGACGAAATGTTCGTTGGGCAAGGGACTTTGTTAAGAATAATTGATGGACTCGAAAACAATTGTAAAACCACAAAAATGTCCACATTTGTGTGGTAATACGTTA
The DNA here is from genome assembly GCA_037974665.1 of Ehretia macrophylla. NCBI lineage: Eukaryota > Viridiplantae > Streptophyta > Magnoliopsida > Boraginales > Ehretiaceae > Ehretia > Ehretia macrophylla. Next base: position 33,925,764 of record CM075776.1, read on the forward strand.
TGAATGACCCTCAATATGTCCCCAAGTAGTGCCCAAGCCGTCCTCTACGTCCCCCAAGCGTGCCCCTATAGTGCCCCATAGTGCCACAAACCT
>CM075776.1:33930856-33940856 GCA_037974665.1 Ehretia macrophylla
GGTTAATATAGCTTGTGAAGTTTATTTATATATCTTCATTGTGAAGTTGGTTGAATTTATGTGTTGTAGACCTAGGGCTTGTTTAATTTGTGTTGGATGATCTTGAGGATTTTTGTTGATGGGCTAGGTATTGTTTTGTATATGTTAGAACGTATGTAAAAATGTAGGCAATGGTTGAGAGCATGAATTTAGTATTTTAGGACTTAGATGGTGATTTTGTTGTTGTGAGCCATTATTGATTCTCAGAGTTTTGGTTGTGGATTGTAGATGGAAGGGTGTTGAGGGATGTCTTTGGTTGATGTTGAACCATTATTTGGAGCCTAATGATTCATATTATGTATGCTTGACGGCTTTTAAGAAGTGGGTGGAATGGTAGCAAGTTAAGGTGTAAAATGTATGAAATTATGTGTGTTAAATGCCCAGGTCGGTTGACAAGCCGGTCAACTAAACTTGACCGACTACTCGACCGACATTTGACCAAATTCTCTGCAAAAGCCGGTCGACTAAGCCGGGCGAGTTACTCGTCCGACGTCCTTGATAGTTTTGCACAACAATTTTCCGAAGGCCATATCTCACTCAATTCAACTCCGAATTGAGTTTCGTTTGATTCTAGAGTTATCTACATTCAATAAGCTTCGATTCTATTCCAAAATCAGATTTATTGGAGTTTGGGAAAGTAGGAAAATTCACCTCCTAAGTCAGCCTAATGTAGGAGCATTGGATTTACTTGGTGTTTCTAGTGTATGCTATTGGTAAGTGTCGTTGTTGAGTAGCAATCTTGCAAGTTCTTGTTATTCCTTATTATTACATGATAGTTCTAAGGGAGCTCACATGTCCATACGAGTATATGACAATGATTGACACGTTTACATGATGCGAAATATATAATGTACTTGAATATGTTATAAGATTGACTAACTTTCTTGATTATGTAAATGCATATGCATATGAATTGTAATTACGTGGATAGATTGCAACCATCATTGAATGAGGTAGTGACCAGAACTCCCGGCGGTGTTGGGCTTGCCGGTATACCTCGGCTACCACTGTATTGCTTTTTTCTCTTGCCAAGCGCCATTGAATACCCTGGAACAATCGAATTGCCGAGAACCAATGATACCTCGGGGGAAGATATGATTAATGATTACTAATGAATGTATTCGTTATCATATTCTATGCATTGCACGTTTGCTAAAATGGTTGCGAAATGATAAAATCTTTACGAAAACCTTCCTTTTTCTTCCTCACTGAGCTATATGCAGGATTAGCTCACCCTCTTTCAATATTTCAGGTGAGGTTGAGCACGAGCAGGCCACCCAGAATGTTGAGGAAACTCCATGGTATGACATTGACGATTTTTGCCTTATGTGATTACTACTTGTTGATGTAACTTAAGATATTTGTTGTATAACTTATTCTTTTGGACATATATTATATAACTAAGAATGTCTATTCTTTTGAGACCTAGAAACCTGAATATTGGCTAGACTTTATGTATGGACAGGTGGTTTGAGGTCTTGTACATATGTAATAGGTTATGGATACCTTCCTAAGGCCAATGACTTGGTTGACTTTTGAACTCTGATGGATTATAAAATGGGTGTACATGTTGTTAACCTTTCAATTTGCAGATTTACTGGTTATGAATGTCGCGTTCTGGCCTTAACCTTTGCAGGTATACGGGTTGGGGCGTTACAACTTTAGAGGTATCAGAGCTTAGCTATTTAGCTAGGCATAAGCTGGATTTGGAACCCCTGGTTAGTGGGTAGGAATCTTAAGGTGAAAACATGTTATAGTACCTTTAGGAACTTATGTGCTTATGTGAACTTATGTGCTTAACGTGATATATTTGTTTCTTGCCTATGTGTAACCTATGTGTTAAGAGCATTGTTAGTAGATATATTCATATTTCATATCATGCATACATAACATATAACCGTGAGTAGAACCTATTCTATATCTATAGATGGCAAGACATAATACCCGCAACAACCTTGAACCTCAAGGAACTGGAAATGCGAATCAAGGCAACCTGGGAGCAGCGATGTTTAATTTGATGACAACTGCCATTGATCGGATAAGTAGGGCTATGGAACAACAAGTAGAGACCGCAACAGCCACAGCAGCAGCAATAGCTAATAATAATAACAACAACCATGGTGTTGGTAGTAGTGGCGAAAACGGAGAACGTTGAGGAGGTGATAACCTTAAAGATTTCCTATTCTACAGCCCTCCGAAGTTCAGGGGCCAGCCGAATAGTGAAGAGGCAGAGTATTGGTTGTCCCGGATGGAGAAGATTTATGCTACATAGGACTATGAAGATGAGAAAAAGGTCACATATGCAGTCTTTCAGCTAGAAGGTGATGCCGAAACATGGTGGAATACGATGAGAGATCAATGGGAGACTCAACACACTCCCTTTACATGGAGGAACTTTGTTAAAGCATTCAAGAGTAAGTACATATCTGAGGCTTCCCGGGACAGGAAGATGAAGGAGTTTATGTACTTGAAGCAGGGAAGCATGACGGTGATCAAGTATGGGGCAAAATTTGATAGCCTTTCCCAGTATGCACCTCATATGGTCCAAACCCTGACCACTAAGATATGGAAATTTAAACAAGGGTTGAGACTTGAGATTCAGGATGGGCTCGCAGGGGCGGAGTTCGACACTTATGATGCTATCTTTGCAGTTGCATCGAGGGTTGAAGAGATGAAACTAGCAATGAAGGTTGGTCTAGCTCAGCCGAACAAGAGGCCCTTTCAAACTCAGGGTCAGTCTAGAGCATTCCAGACCCAGAAGCCCCAGGATCAGGCCAGACCAGTGGTTATTAGGCCACAACATAATGTCTGTCACCCAGGTAGTACGTGGAGCTAATACCCGAGATGTTAGGTGCATCCATTGCAACCGAAAGGGGCATATGGAGGCTCAATGTTGGAAGAAACTTGGTGTGTGCTTGGGTTGTGGGAGTGACCAACACCGGGTTAAAGATTGCCCGAGGTGGCAAAGAAGAGTAACACCAAATCAACCTGCAAGTTATGCCCCAGGCCAAAGAGTTCAAGCTTGAGCCTATGCCATGGATCAAGCGGAGATTCCAGATGATGCAGATGTTGTTGAAGGTACTTTCCTGATTCAAAATCAATTGGTTAAAGTTCTTATTGATACTGGAGCTACACATTCATTCATAACCCCGAAATATGCATTTCGCACTAAGTTGCCAATGGAAAACTTACCATATCATGTAGAGGTTAGTACTCAAATGGGATCCAAATGTGCTACTAGGTTGGCATGTAAAGCATGTAAGATTCGGGTTGGAGATCGAGAGTTTTTGATAGATCTTATAGTGCTTATTTTTCAGGATTATGAATTTATTTTGGGGATGGATTGGTTGACACGGCATCATGCACGACTAGATTGTCGATCAAAGGTTATAGAGTTCCTAGTACCAGGGCAACCTATGCTTAAGGTGAAAGGAAAACATGATTTGTTAGGAAAGGTTGTGATATCCTCAATCAAAGTTGTAAAGTACATGAGGAAAGGTTGTAGTGGATACTTGGCTTATTTAATTAACAAGCCAATGGATCAAGTCAAGTTAGCGGAGGTGCCGGTGGTTAAAGAATATGTTGATGTATTTTCAGAAGAGTTGCCGGGATTACCACCCACAAAAGAGATTGAGTTTGTGATTGAGACAATACCAGGTACGCAGCCAATCTCTAAAGCCCCGTACTGTATGGCTCCAGCAGAGTTGCAAGAGTTGAAAATTCAATTACATGGTTTGTTAGAGAAGGGGTTTATTCAACCTAGTTCATCTCCATGGGGTACACCGGTTTTGTTTGTGAAAAAGAAGGACGGAACGTTGAGGCTTTGTATTGATTATAGGGGGTTGAACCAAGTGACCATAAAGAACAAGTACCCGTTGCCATTGATCGATGAATTGTTTGATCAACTTCAAGGAGCCAGGGTATATTCCAAGTTTGACTTGAGGCAGGGCTATTATCAACTCCGTATCAAACAAGAGGATGTGCCTAAGTCAGCTTTCAGAACGAGGTACGGGCATTATGAGTTTGTTGTGATGTCATTTGGATTAACGAATGCTCCTACCACTTTTATGGACTTGATGCACAGAGTGTTTCAACAATATTTGGACCAGTTTGTGGTGATTTTCATAGATGATATCTTAGTGTATTTGAAGACCGAGGAGGAGCATAAGAGGCATTTGCGTTTGGTGTTGCAGAAGCTGAAAGAACATCAATTGTATGCCAAGTTTAGTAAGTGCAAATTCTGGCTCAAACAAGTGGCATTCTTGGGTCATGTGATTTCTCAAGAAGGGATTGCAGTAGATCCGACCAAAATTGATGTCGTGCAATCATGGAAGAAACCGGAGAATATCACCGGGGTACGTAGTTTTCTCAGGTTGGCAGGATATTACCTGAGGTTTGTAAAGGATTTTTCAAAACTTGCGGGGCCACTTACGAAGCTCACGCTGAAGAAGATTAAATTTGAGTGGAATGATAAATGTGAAAATAGTTTTCAAGAGTTGAAGAAGAGGTTGACAACTGCACATGTGTTGGCATTACCCGAAGGGAGTCAAGGGTTTATTATCTATAGCGATGCCTCAAAGGAAGGTTTGGGTTGTATGTTGATGCAAAACAATCAAGTCATAGCTTATGCATCATGGAAGTTGAAGCCTTACAAGGTGAATTATCCTATGCATGACTTAGAGCTCGCAGCTATTGTGTTTGCCTTGAAAAAGTGGAGGCATTATTTGTGGGGAAGTAAGTTTGAGGTATTCACTGACCATAAGAGTTTGAGATATCTCTTTTCTCAAAAAGAGTTGAATATGAGGCAGAGAAGGTGGATGAAACTCTTGGATGATTACAATTGCACTATAAATTACGTGCCCGAAAAGGAAAATGTTGTAGCAGATGCGTTGAGCCGGAAGACAAGTTTAGCAAGATTGGAGATCAAGGAACCCACCTTGTTGTCTCAGATCTGAGAGTTTCAACAACAAGATCCTCAACTTCAAAAGACAAAAGATGGTAGTCCAGATTTCAAGTTCCATGAAGATGGGCTGTAGAAATTTAGGAACCGGATTTGTGTGCCAAACAATCCGGAGTTGAAAAAGAAGGGACTCGAGGAAGCTCATCATTCGAGGTATACCATCTACCCGGGAGGTACAAAGATGTATCGAGACCTGAAACAACACTATTGGTGGAACAACATGAAGCGAGAGATTATAGAGTTTGTGTCCCGATGCTTGACATGTCAACAGGTAAAGGCAGAACATCAAAGACCTGCAGGACTTCTACAACCTTTGGAAATTCCACAATGGAAATGGGAGTACATAACAATGGATTTTGTGACGGAATTGCCGAGGTCACCTCTAGAGTGTAACACTGTTTGGGTGATCATGGATCGGTTGACGAAGGCAGCCCATTTTATTGCATTGAATAAGACGGATAGCTAGGAGAAACAAGTTGATTTGTACATAACAAACATTGTGAAATTGCATGGTGTACTCATGAGCATAGTGTCTGACAGAGATCCAAGGTTTACATCACGGTTTTGGCAAAAGTTTCAAGAGGCATTAGGAACGAAGTTGAGCTTCAATACCGCCTACCATCCTCAAACTGACGGGCAGTCCAAAAGGACTATTCAGATCTTGGAGGACATGCTACGAGCTTGTGCATTAGATTTTAGAGGAACATAGGAAATACATTTGCCATTGGCGGAGTTTGCCTACAACAACAGTTACCAAGCAACAATTGGCATGGCACCTTACGAGGCCTTGTACGGACGGAAGTGTAGATCCCCACTATATTGGAGTAAGGTTGGTGAGATGAAGGCTATTGATCCTAAATTATTGCCGGAGATGATGGAAAATATAGAGAATGTGCATTTGATACGGAAAAGGATGCTCACCGCATAGAGTAGGCAGAAAAGTTATACCGATAGAAGAAGAAGAGACTTGGAATTTGAAGAGGGTGATATGGTGTTTCTGAAATTGTCTCCTTAAAAGGGGTTGGTTCGGCATGGTTAAGGTAGAAAATTGAGTCCGAGGTATGTGGGACCGTTCGAGATTGTGAAAAAAATTAGCAAGTTAGCATACCGGTTGAGTCTACCAACGAATCTCTCCGGTATACATGACGTGTTCCATGTCTCGATGATGAGGAAATATCAACCCGACCCTTCTTATATCTTGGAGCCGGAACCGCTACAACTTCGTGAGAACTTCTCCTATGAAGAAAGACCCGTACAAATTTTGGATGAACAAGATCGGGAGTTGCGTAGGAAGAAGATTCCTATGGTAAAAGTATTGTGGAACAACCACGGGATCGAGGAAGCAACCTAGGAGTTACGGGATCAAACGGAGAAGCAGTATCCAGAGTTATTTTTAAGGTAAGAAGAAATTGCGAGGACGCAATTATTTTAAGGAGGGGAAGATGTAAAACCCGACACGAGAGTCTATATATAATTATATTAATTATAATGCATTCATATTATTTCATATGCATTGGCATCAATTATATGCATTAATATTATTTATCGTGCATATTTATCGTTTTACGTGCCAAAATGTTCATTTCGTGCATTTAGGAATTTTACATGTCGTAGACATTAAATAAATTCTAGCAAGTCAAGATTAGTAACTAATTAGTTACAATTGAATCAAAATGGCAAACTAGCAAAAATAACTTAGTTGAAGGGCAAGGCGGACATTTGGCAATTAAGATATTTGATCACCTAATTTCTACTATGCATTCCCACTCAAAACACATACCACACACTCAAACACACATAAATCTCTGCACACACACTCACACACACTCATACACGATCAAAGAGGGAGAAGAGAGGGAGAGAAGAAAAGAGAAAAAGAAGAGGAAAGAAGGGAATTTCAGCATTGTTCCAAGCTAGTTCTACTTCTCTCAGCTAGTCTCAAGAGTTCCTTTGCCTTCTATTGCTTCTAAACTAAAGTTTGAGGTGAGGGATTCTTTCAAAAATTCTTGACAAAGCTCATCCAAGATTGTATATGGTATTTTGTTGGGTAATATAGCTTGTGAAGTTCATATATATATCTTCATTGTGAAGTTGGTTGAATTTATGTGTTGCAGACCTAGGGCTTGTTTAATTTGTGTTGGATGATCTTGATGGTTTTTGTTGATGGGCTAGGTATTGGTTTGTATATGTTAGAACGTATGTAAAAATGTAGGCAATGGTTGAGAGCATGAATTTAGTATTTTAGGACTTAGATGGTGATTTTGTTGTTGTGAGCCATTGTTGATTCTTGGAGTTTTGGTTGTGGATTGTAGATGGAAGGGTGTTGAGGGATGTCTTTGGTTGATGTTGAACCATTATTTGGTGCCTAATGATTCATATTATGTATGCTTGATGGCTTGTAAGAAATGGGTGGAATGGTAGCAAGTTAAGGTGTAAAATGTGTGAAATTACGTGTGTTAAATGCCCAGGTCGGTCGACAAGCCGGTCGACTAAACTCTTCCAACTACTCGACCGACATTTGACCAAATTCTCTGCAAAAGCCGGTCGACTAAGCCGGACGAGTTACTCACCCGGCTACTCGTCCGACTTCTTTGATAGTTTTGCGCAACAATTTTCCGAATGCCATATCTCGCTCAATTCAACTCTGAATTGAGTTCCGTTTGATTCTAGAGTTATCTAAATTTGATAAGCTTTGATTCTATACCAAAATCAGATTGATTGGAGTTTGGAAATGTAGGAAAATTCACCTCCTAAGTCAGCCTAATGTAGGAGCATTGGATTTACTTGGTGTTTCTAGTGTATGCTATTGGTAAGTGTTGTTGTTGAGTAGTAATCTTGCAAGTTCTTGTTATTCCTTATTATTACATGATAGTACTAAGGTAGCTCATATGTCCATACGAGTATATGACAATGATTGACACGTTTATATGATGCGAAATATATAATGTACTTGAATATGTTATAAGATTGACTAACTTTCTTGATTATGTAAATGCATATGCATATGAATTGTAATTGCGCAGATAGGTTGCAACCATCATTAAATGAGGCAGTGACGGGAACTCTGGGCGGTGTTGGGCTTGCCGATATACCTCAGCTACCTCTGTATTACTTTATTCTCTTACCGAGCGCCATTGAATACCCCAGAACAATCGAATCGCCGGGAACAAATGATATCTCGGGGGAAGATATGATTAATGATTACTAATGAATGTATTCGTTATGATATTCTATGCATTGCACATTTGCTAAAATGTTTGCAAAATGATAAAATCTTTACGAAAACCTTCCTATTTCTTCCTCACTGAGCTATATGCAGGATTAGCTCACCTTCGTTCAATATTTTAGGTGAGGTTGAGCACGAGCAGGCCACCTAGAATGTTGAGGAAACTCGTTGGTGTGACATTGAGGATTTCTGCCTTATGTGAGTACTACTTGTTGATGTAACTTAAGCTACTTGTTGTATAACTTATTCTTTTGGACAAATATTATGTAACTAAGAATGTCTATTCTTTTGAGACGTAGAAACCTGAATATTGGCTAGACTTTATGTATGGACAGGTGGTTTGAGGTCTTGTACATATGTAATAGGTTATGGATACCTTCTTAAGGCCGATGATTTGGTTGACTTTTGAACTCTGATGGATTATAAAATGGGTGTACAGGTTGTTAAGCTTTCAATTTGCAGATTTACTGGTTATGAATGTCGCATTCCAGCCTTAGCCTTTGCAGATATATGGGTCGGGGCGTTACACGCACACATGTCAGACTCCTTGGTCCGTGTTTCAAGACGGGTCGAATGTGGAGCCCGCAAGCTAGCACCGGAGCGCGCAGATGCCGAAGCACGCTAAAAGCGCGCGCTGCCCCGCCATGATCGAAGTGACGGCATTCTGCAAGCATATCTACTGCCCGGGCTTTGGTCGCTGAATAAATCCGTGCTGGTCGACGCCCCTAGCCGATCGACGGACTGGCTCTCATCGTTCCGCGTACGATCGGGGTGCATCGCCGGCCCCCATTCGCTTCCCTCTCGACAATTTCAAGCACTCTTTGACTTTCTTTTCAAAGTCCTTTCCATCTTTCCCTTGCAGTACTTGTTCGCTATCGGTCTCTCGCCCGTACTTAGCCTTGGACGTAATTTACCGCCCGCTTAGGGCTGCATTCCCAAACAACCCGACTCACCGACAGCGCCTCGTGGTGCTATAAGGTCCGGGCATGACGGGGCTCTAAACCTCTATGGTGCCCCTTTCCAGAGGACTTGGGCCTTGTCCGCCACTGAGGACGCTTCTCCAGACTACAATTCGGACAGCGGAGTCGCCTGATTCTCAAGCTGGGCTATTCCCAGTTCGCTTGCCGTTATTAAGGGAATCCTTGTAAGTTTCTTTTCCTCTGCTTATTGATATGCTTAAACTCAGCGGGTAATCCCGCCTGACTTGGGGTCACATTCGTAGCGCACAACGCTGAAGGGTCTATCTTCAGCCCCGAACGCGTGACGGGACGACGCACGACAACTCGCGAGTAGAATGGACTAACCACCACTTATCGTGATATCCGTCGTGCCGGACTCGCATTTCGAAAAACCGCGCCTCGAGACACGGGAGTCCACAATCTGCCCCCATGCACGAACCCAGCAACCCAGTGTTGGGGAACGGGGTAGGGGGCGACGCGATACGTGATACCCAGGAAAACGTGCCCTCGGCCTGACGGCTTCAGGCACAACTTGCATTCAAAGACTCGATGGTTCACGAGATTCTGCAATTCACACCAAGTATCGCATTTCGCTACATTCTTCATTGATGCGAGAGTCGAGATATCCGTTGTCGAGAGTCGTTTTCATTTTGCAAGGGACCGAGGCTTAACCCGGCACACCGCGGACGGGGCAGGGATAGGTTGGCCCCCATTTTTCATTTTCCTTGGCGCATTCCGCGCCTGGGTTCGTTGTTTGCAGGGCGTTCGCCCCGACTCAGGACCGACACGCGGGCTGGGGATGAGCCGCCTCCCCCG
>CM075776.1:33943356-34028356 GCA_037974665.1 Ehretia macrophylla
GCCACACGTCGCAAGCTTAAGGGCCTACTTTGTGGTGCCTGACCATGCACTGATTGCACGCAACTGAGGTACCAACCGAAAGCGGACTTCCTGCCCACGCGGTGCTTGGATCGCCATGACACTAGACCACGTCCGTCGCATTATGACTCAGCGAGGACCATGGCGTCGTATGCTAGGTGATTTGCACATTGCGCAGGCCAGTAGGAACACACCGTGGGATGGCTTTGAGGCAGCACAGTGCTTGGATTGCCATGACATTGAAGCTCTAGCCATCGTCTCATCGTAACGCCCGCGTCGTTGCTTAACGAAAGCCAAAGCCGTGTGCTAGAAAATTCACGCATCGCGCAGTCCCCCACCATGGCTCTATATGAACCCGCACGCACGGAACGAAACAAGCAAACTTTCTGCCCACGCGGTTCTTGGATCACCACGACACTAGACCATGTCCATCGCATTAAGACTTAGCGAGGACCATGGCATCGTGTGCTAAGTGATTCACGCATCACATAGGCCTATGGAAACACACCGTGGGACGGCTTTGAGGTTGCACGGTGCTTGGATCGCCACGACATTGAAGCTCTAGCCATCGTCTCATCGCAATGCTCGCTTCATTGCTTAACGAAAGCCAATGCCGTGTGCTAGGCGATTCACACATTGTGTAGTCCCCCACTGTTTGCCTATATGCACCCACATGCACGGAACGGGACAAGCAAACTTTCTACCTACGCGGTGCTTGGATCGCCACGACATTAGACCACGTCCGTCGCATTACGACCCAGGGAAGACCATGGCGTCGTGTGCTAGGAGATTCGCACATCTTACAGGCCCATGGGAACACACCGTGGGACGGCTTCGAGGCTGCACGGTGCTTGGATCACCATGACATTGAAGCTTTATCCATCGTCTCATCGCAACGCTTGCGTCGTTGCTTAACGAAAGCCAATGCCGTGTGCTAGGCGATTCGCGCATTGTGCAGTCCCCCACCGTCTGTCACGCCCCAACTCGACCCCTCTTACAATCAGTCAGGACGCAACGGAATTTCGGCAGCATAACGACAGTAAATAGATTTCCGAGGTTCTAAACCAACCTCATTAATAACATTAAACATCCAATTCTATAACCATACAAACAACAACTCCTCAACAGCATAACAAAACACAACATAACCGTAATATACAATAATCAGTCTTCGTTATCTGCCTCCGTTCCAACATAACATACAATACCTCAACCTTATCATACATTTCAAAAATAAGTTGAGACACATCTAACAACTTAACCATAAACAAAAGAAATCCACTAAGTTAACATCGTTTGGATCATCATCTTTCAACATCTATTACAATAAGAACCACAAAGCATATAAAAGTCTATTAAGCTAATATACATGACATTAAACAACATATAATCATGGATAAGACTCAGGAACATATGACTCATCCACGTAAGGCACATTTCTCTCTTCAGGAGGCACATACCCGTAGTCAAAATCAGTAACACCTGCATGCATGCAATAATAGAGAGTGAGCTTATATAAAATAAGCCCAGTGAGGATCCGATAGATCTCGAGCAAGGTCTACTAAACTCCTTGGAATAATCCTTTGAGTCAGTAAACACACAAAAACATCAATAATACTATCATCACATAACTATATGACCATTCAATAAAGGATACTCTCTCTAGTTGGTGTAGCTCCAAACGCCATCACGATCTCAACCATTCTTCTTGTAACTCCCCATTACTCACGCACCCGGGGTACCCCCAATAACCTCGCCCTCCATGACACCTCCGTCATGCGAGCTGGAGGCGATCTCTGATAGTCATGCCGTTATCAACCCGACAGCCCGATGCTGCCCGAGAGGTGGCACACATATACCAGAGACCCAGCAATAATAATAAACATCAATCATCAATATTCCGAGAGATCAGCAACAAAAGTGCCCGATTCTCGTACTCAATAATCAATCAATAAAACATCAATATAACATCAATATAACATTAAACAACAAACAACTAAGTTAGATGACAAAGTAGGCCATCTAACCGAACATGCATTAAACACACAATCAAACTCTAATTTACCCATCAACAACTCACAATTCAATCACTCAAACCACACCCGATCAACTAAGGCTCAATTCAATAATTTAAAGAAAGATAACCTAAACTTCAAATAATCATATCTTACATTCTACTAATCCAAACAACTCCAAATCAGTTTCAAACACTCACCCATTCGATCTACTACATTATCCTTCTTGGAAATCCACCATAACACCTCCAAATCATGCCCGATAACCCTAAAACCCTAGGATGTCTTGGCTGGATTTTCTGGGTTTTCACACGAACAATGTAATCAAAAATTCGGCATTACAACAGCGCTAACACGTAATTATCAAGTATTTAGAAATCGACGGCAATCGATTTCGATCAACACAACTCATTTAATTCAACTTTGAACATTTTAATCAAAATTAAATACCCGAAAAATAAAAATTATGCTACATCCGACAGAAACTCGTACTATTACCACTAAACGATCCCTAGCATGCAAGGAGCAATAATCTAACATCAGATTACAATTCTAACGGTTCAATCTTCATTTATACGCAAAAATGCAAAAGACAAGTTTTGAGATCTAGAATTTTTCTCTCACCTTTGATGTGTTTTGATGCAAGAAATGTGTAGAATGGATGCCAAACAATCAATTTCAAGCTTTGAATCACTCAATTCGGCTTTGAAACGCAAAATCTGTGAGAAAAATGCTTTGAAAATGCCTTTATCTTTCTCCTCCAAGGAGCCACGGTTTTGTGTGTGTTTTTGGTGGTGTTTTGCTTTGTTTTTAATGTGTGTTGATCATATATTAAGCAAAGGTCAAATAAATAAAAGAAAGTCAAAGTGGAAACTAATTATTTTTAGTGTTTTCTTGACTTTAAATGCATTTTATTGATCACCAAAGTTCAAAACAATTATTCAACACCCAAGATAGCTCAAGTAGGTTATTTTTAGGTGACAAGAAGTTTTACAATCAAACAATTTCACCCGAGTCGGCTTAAAACTCGATTTTCGCAAAAGTCGGTGTAAAAATCCTAATAAATTCTTAAGCCGATTTTAAAACCGTTTTAATCAAACACAGGTCTATTAAAGTCCGTGGTCTAGGTCTAGAAGGGTTAAAAAGACCAGTTTCAAAATTTTAGCGGACGTGTCTCGAAAACACTATTCACTAAAAATCGACGATAAAATTTCTGATCCCGTTTTTGATGAAAATTTCATGAATGCACATTTAGCACGTATTAGGAGTATTGACATCAAAATTATAACATTCTAGGTCATATAGCACATAAACAGGTCAAGTGCACGCAAAACGAGATAAAACACGTAAATCGGGTTAAAGCAGAAAAGTGGGGTTTCACATTCTCCCCTCCTTAAAACAATTGCGTCCGCGCAATTCTCGAATTGATAGACAATTAAATCCTCAATCGTTACACTTAATAATACTTCTCTTAGTTCTCATTTATCTCTTAGGATGACAACTAACCAAATACCTCAAAAGAACAAACTCTGTTGACTGCAAGTTGATGATCATAATTCCAAGACAATCTTCAATTCATAATTATCTCCTACCTCATATCATATTGCATATGAAAGAAATCGCAATTCCAAAGTCCTAGCATTACACCACTAATTATCAATCATCCCCTACTACACAAAAGAGGTCTATGAACACCCCGAGGGTTTACAAACTCATTCACGATAACATGAATGATTACTGATCAAGGGAATATCTCAAAAGTGATATTTGTTAGAATATGGCTCTTATGAAATTTACAAGGAAATACAAATATGAAAAATCATATTCGAGCCAACAATCAAGTGAACAGGAGGTCAAACAGGTTAGAGAATCAAGAGGTTAATAGTTTAATAAGGAAGCATGATAACTAAGATAAGGAATGTCTCAGCACCTATCAATTAAATAAGTATGAACAAAGGATGATGATGAGTCAAAACAGTGCTGTGTATGTTGAACAAAAATTCTTGAACAAGTAGATATTTCAATTCTCGATGATTGTTCAAGGAACCAACAAGTAAGTTGTACTTGAGGTGAAATGAAATTAAGAAATAAGAGATGATTAATTCAATAGAAAACATGAGTGGCAAGAGTATCTCAGCACGCAATAACCAAAGAAGTATGAATAAGAAATGATAACAATAGGACAGTGCCGAGTACTTCGAGTGAGCAATTACAAGAAAAGTAATGGCTCAGCATTTAATAATAAAACAATAGGATTAACAAGGATCAACAAGAATGACAATAATGCACTTAGGTAAGGAGTACATCAAACAAGTGAAATCGAATAAGTAAAATGGTATACAAAAGGTGAAATTACTTCCAAATGAATAGTAATAGGATGAAATGAAATATTGAAATCAATGGCTGAAGATACATAATGAAATATAGAAGTCTCAAACCTTAACTCCAATAAGTGACATTGCTGTAAGAAGCAAATATGAATGTTAAGAATAGAAACAATGTCAAATGATTATATGATCCATTAATCCAATAAGAAAAAAACTTTCAAGAAACAATTGATAGGCTAGAAAAGTGTAACCCTCTCTCAAATAAGTGAGAATAGAGTAGAAAAGAATAATAAGACCGATAGAATTATGAAGCACAGGAAGGGTGTCCCACCTACACACTTAAACACCAACAAGTCAAATCCTACAATTTATCTCCTACCAAAACAAGACACTAAGGAGATTTAGAGAACCTAAGGAGTTATAACAATCACCAAACAAGATAAATCACTCCAAAATTTATATTTCGTACCAGACCAATCACTAAACAAGATAAATCACCGATTACCCTACAAGATTAACTAATGAAGACTCCAAAATCTGATAACACAATACAGATTCATGCTAACCCATTATAACACAAGAGAATCCTCAATCAACAATTTAGAAGGTTATACCACCTAGAACCCAAAAGCTTGATGTAGGCAAGTAAATGTTCAGTCACCAAAATGCATTCTTATTTCCTCAAATAATTCTATCTCCCAACAATTACATCCTCGAATAAAGTAACTTTAGTCAGGAATCACTCCAATTGTCTCCAAGGTTTAAAGATCAAAACTCCAAAATATCCATTAATAATATAGCAATCCCAAATAGTAGAAATATTCACATGTTATACCACACTTCATTCCATTCACAAATATACATCACTAATTCCTCAAATAAATTCATTCTAAAATAACCTCAAGAAAGTATAAACTGAGTTGAGACTCCAAAAGTGTCTAATCACAACCTCACAGAAACCTCAACTTATGATTCATCTCCAAGTAATAATAAGTTAAACATGGCAACAAAAGTAATTATAATCATCAAGATACATTACTATTTCCTCGAACAACTTCATTCTCGCTAAAGGAACATCAAGAGCAATCCACTAAGCCGAAACTAAAATCCATAAGCATAACAATTAAAATCTAACTGATAAACTTCTAGAATAATAATAATTCAAAATCATGGCCTACCACTATTTCCGAAAACTCTTGCAGTCACCCTAGACATTAAAAGGTCACTCACGAGTTAAAACATGTATGCAACTATATCATATGAAAGACAAGTACAACGTAATGCGCAATTATCATACAATGCAACATTATCACATAACACACAATTCAACATATAAGAAGCCAACATCACATAAACAGGTTATATTACAGAAGTAAGTTATAAACAATTAAAGTCACATAAGCAACAAACTTCACATAAGACAAGTTGATCACGTAACTCACATTGGTCACTTAAAGTATATTGACCACCTAAAGCACGTTGTTTCACATAAGCTAGTTATAAACAATTAAAAGCACATAAACAACTAACTTCACACAAGGCACAAAATCACATAAAACACAATTGTCACATAATACACATTAATCACATAATGCACATTAATTACAACACATTGAGTACGTATAACACGTTATCACATAAAACATATTGACCACATTAGTTCACTTAACACACAAGGCATATTTGTCACATAGAATGTTAGACACATAAGTAAATTAATCACATAAACATATTAACATATGTTTCACTTTTCTTTCACTTAATACATACTTGCATGCTTAGACCACTACCCACATTCCGAGGATACACTGGCTGACAGCTAAACATGCGCTCTGATACCACTTAAATGTCACGCCCCAACTCGACCCCTCTTACAATCAGTCAGGACGCAACGGAATTTCGGCAGCATAACGACAGTAAATAGATTTCCGAGGTTCTAAACCAACCTCATTAATAACATTAAACATCCAATTCTATAACCATACAAACAACAACTCCTCAACAGCATAACAAAACACAACATAACCGTAATATACAATAATCAGTCTTCGTTATCTGCCTCCGTTCCAACATTACATACAATACCTCAACCTTATCATACATTTCAAAAATAAGTTGAGACACATCTAACAACTTAACCATAAACAAAAGAAATCCACTAAGTTAACATCGTTTGGATCATCATCTTTCAACATCTATTACAATAAGAACCACAAAGCATATAAAAGTCTATTAAGCTAATATACATGACATTAAACAACATATAATCATGGATAAGACTCAGGAACATATGACTCATCCACGTAAGGCACATTTCTCTCTTCAGGAGGCACATACCCGTAGTCAAAATCAGTAACACCTGCATGCATGCAATAATAGAGAGTGAGCTTATATAAAATAAGCCCAGTGAGGATCCGATAGATCTCGAGCAAGGTCTACTAAACTCCTTGGAATAATCCTTTGAGTCAGTAAACACACAAAAACATCAATAATACTATCATCACATAACTATATGACCATTCAATAAAGGATACTCTCTCTAGTTGGTGTAGCTCCAAACGCCATCACGATCTCAACCATTCTTCTTGTAACTCCCCATTACTCACGCACCCGGGGTACCCCCAATAACCTCGCCCTCCATGACACCTCCGTCATGCGAGCTGGAGGCGATCTCTGATAGTCATGCCGTTATCAACCCGACAGCCCGATGCTGCCCGAGAGGTGGCACACACATACCAGAGACCCAGCAATAATAATAAACATCAATCATCAATATTCCGAGAGATCAGCAACAAAAGTGCCCGATTCCCGTACTCAATAATCAATCAATAAAACATCAATATAACATCAATATAACATTAAACAGCAAACAACTAAGTTAGATGACAAAGTAGGCCATCTAACCGAACATGCATTAAACACACAATCAAACTCTAATTTACCCATCAACAACTCACAATTCAATCACTCAAACCACACCCGATCAACTAAGGCTCAATTCAATAATTTAAAGAAAGATAACCTAAACTTCAAATAATCATATCTTACATTCTACTAATCCAAACAACTCCAAATCAGTTTCAAACACTCACCCATTCGATCTACTACATTATCCTTCTTGGAAATCCACCATAACACCTCCAAATCATGCCCGATAACCCTAAAACCCTAGGATGTCTTGGCTGGATTTTTTGGGTTTTCACACGAACAATGTAATCAAAAATTCGGCATTACAACAGCGCTAACACATAATTATCAAGTATTTAGAAATCGACGGCAATCGATTTCGATCAACACAACTCATTTAATTCAACTTTGAACATTTTAATCAAAATTAAATACCCGGAAAATAAAAATTATGCTACATCCGACAGAAACTCGTAGTATTACCACTAAACGATCCCTAGCATGCAAGGAGCAA
The DNA here is from genome assembly GCA_037974665.1 of Ehretia macrophylla. Classification (NCBI taxonomy): domain Eukaryota; kingdom Viridiplantae; phylum Streptophyta; class Magnoliopsida; order Boraginales; family Ehretiaceae; genus Ehretia; species Ehretia macrophylla. The sequence continues at coordinate 33,951,138 of CM075776.1, forward strand.
TAATCTAACATCAGATTACAATTCTAACGGTTCAATCTTCATTTATACGCAAAAATGCAAAAGACAAGTTTTGAGATCTAGAATTTTTCTCTCACCGTTGATGTGTTTTGATGCAAGAAATGTGTAGAATGGATGCCAAACAATCAATTTCAAGCTTTGAATCACTCAATTCGGCTTTGAAACGCAAAATATGTGAGAAAAATGCTTTGAAAATGCCTTTCTCTTTCTCCTCCAAGGAGCCACGGTTTTGTGTGTGTTTTTGGTGGTGTTTTGCTTTGTTTTTAATGTGTGTTGATCATATATTAAGCAAAGGTCAAATAAATAAAAGAAAGTCAAAGTGGAAACTAATTATTTTTAGTGTTTTCTTGACTTTAAATGCATTTTATTGATCACCAAAGTTCAAAACAATTATTCAACACCCAAGATAGCTCAAGTAGGTTATTTTTAGGTGACAAGAAGTTTTACAATCAAACAATTTCACCCGAGTCGGCTTAAAACTCGATTTTCGCAAAAGTCGGTGTAAAAACCCTAATAAATTCTTAAGCCGATTTTAAAACCGTTTTAATCAAACACAGGTCTATTAAAGTCCGTGGTCTAGGTCTAGAAGGGTTAAAAAGACCAGTTTCAAAATTTTAGCGGACGTGTTTCGAAAACACTATTCACTAAAAATCGACGATAAAATTTCTGATCCCGTTTTTGATGAAAATTTCATGAATGCACATTTAGCACGTATTAGGAGTATTGACATCAAAATTATAACATTCTAGGTCATATAGCACATAAACAGGTCAAGTGCACGCAAAACGAGATAAAACACGTAAATCGGGTTAAAGCAGAAAAGTGGGGTTTCACACCGTCCGCCTATATACACCCACATGCACAGAACAGGACAAGCAAACTTCTTGCCCACGCAGTGCTTGGATCGCCACGACACTAGACGACCACGTCTGTCGCATTACGACTCAGCGAGGACCATGGCATCGTGTGCTAGGTGATTCGCGCATCACACAGGCCTGTCGGAACCAACCAGGGGACGACTTCAAGGCCGCATGGTGCTTGGATCACCACGACATTGAAGCATCAGCAATCGTCTTATCGCAACGCTCGCGTTGTTGCTTAACGAAAGCCAATGCTGCATGTGCCAGGCGATTCGCGTATCACGCATGCCCCCACCGTCCCCTAAGAGTCACCCAAGCCCACGCGGTGCTTGGATCGCCACGACATTATACCATGGCCGTGCATATCCACTCAGCAACGACCATAGCTTCGTGTGCTAAGTGATTCGCGCATCGTACAGGCCCGACAACACTATAGGGGACGGGAATGTCCCCCCACGTGTGCCTAGCCGGTGGCACAAGGATAGCTAGTTTTGTGTTTGGGCAATCACTTGCCCCGTAATTAGCCATCCAAATGACGCCAACGGTGCTGCGACACCAAGATGGATAATAAGGCGCTAGGGAAGCCACCACGTACCTCATTAGCCATCCTGGTGCCGCGCCGAGGGACATGCCAGGGGACGCGGGGCGGGGGTGGTACGGCCCCAACGCAAGGGTATGCAATGCAATACCTTGGCGTGATTCACTCAGTAGGCCCCGCCCACAATATAGCCTACAATGTGCCATGAAGTGCCCACAACGTCCCCCCACATGGACCTCGAGCAGGGGGCTTGACACCACATGCCCCTTTATAGTACATTTAGATGCAAAAACCCAAGTGACAGCAGTAGCGTACATTTTGCCAGAGATTCATAATGGGTGTTTTACACTATTCCAGGCCCCATTTGGCATGATTTTCGTACCTAACTTGCTTCTGATTGATAGCATATGATACCCAAATGCTTCAAGATTATTTTTTTTTTAAAAATAATTTTTAATATTTAATAATTGCGTAAAATAGGAAAAAATCAGAAAAAATAGAAGAAAATTCTAGAAAATTTATATTAATTCATAAATTAATTTGTTTAGATTAGGATACAATATCCAAAAACAATTGTAAAAGCACAAAAATGTACACATTTGTGTGGTAATACATTCTGAATGACCCTCAATACGTCCCCAAGTAGTGCCCAAGCCATCCCCCACGTCCCCCAAGCGTACACCCATAGTGCCCCATAGTGCCCTAACAGCCCCCCACGTGCGGCTTGCAGGACCCACGCCCGCACTTCGTGCGACAAGTATACCACATGCTGGCACCATCGCAGACCATGCGCACACCGTCGTACTGCGTACGGGCCTAGTCGTGCGGCATGCACGCCCCATGCGCGCATCACCGTGCGGCATGGGCGCTACATGCGCGCAACGTTGTGCGGCATGCGTGCCCCATTCGCGCCCCGTCGTGCATCATGGTGTGCGGCATGAGCACACTATCGTGCGGCATGGGAAAAACATGAGCACACCATCGTGCGGCATGGGCAAACCATGCACGCACCATCGTGCGGCATGGGTGAACCATGCGCGCACCGTTGTGCAGTATGCGCACAACATGCACATACTGTCTTGCGGCAAGAGAGCTCCATGCGCACACCATCGTGCGGCATGGGCGCACCATCGTGCGGCATGGGCGCACCATGCACGTACCATCGTGCGGCATGGGTGCGCATGACCTTCGTGCAGCAGGCGCGCCCGATGCGCTCACCATCATACGGCAGGCGCGTCCCATGCGCACACCATCGTGGGCATGGGCGCACCATCCATGCACCATTGTGCGGCATGGATGAACCATACGCGCACCTTCGTGCTGCATACGGTCCACATACATGCACCGTGGTGCGGCTTGCGTGCCCGATACGCGCACTATCGTGCTACATGGACGCCTCATGTCATACCCCAACCCGACCTATAGAGGTTAGAATAGGGTGTGATCTAATCATTTTTACCATTTCACATACTTTATAATTTGTTAAGATTTAACACTTAACGTTAGCCTAGAACTCCAAAAGATTTTTTGAAAAATCGACAGCATAACGGCTATATTTAGGACCTTTTGGTTTGACCTAATTTCTAAACGCCTCAATTATACCAATCATTAATTCAATTCCATTAAGGACTCCTATTTGGTCATCAACTGATATACCTGCTAGTTTATCTCAAAAGTCTTGTTTGATTAATAAGCCTAGCACGATGACTATATCCCATTTACTTGTCAATTCCTATGGCGCAAGTACCTGTTGATCTTTAGCTTACTATTGAGCACCTAGGTGAAATTAGATAGAGTTACATCATTTGATTCTTCACCTAATGATTGAGTTGCCCATGATAGTTACTAAATCAAAGTAGTAATAGCAACCCACAAGATAGAGTGTTCATCTAGTCATAATCAGTACAAGCCAAAATTAGACCCCAAATTACAACGGGTGTCATTTATAACAACAACAATCATAAGAAATAGTATGCAAAACAAACATATTGTTCGCAAAATAGCCACAGTCAAGCAAGGCACGTAAGACAAGCAATCACTCCAAGGAGTCATCAACAGGCACGTTCTCCTCGGGTACTTGTTCCTGATCTTCTTCACATGTGATGATAAAAGAGGGTGAGTCCTTATGAACTCAACGAGGGGGAACGAGAAATAATGTTTTGAAACTCTTTTCTGGTTAATCTCATGAAAATCCCTTTTTGAAAACATGTCACGTATTACAAATAATAAAGTACGCAAGGTATAAGAATCAAATTGAATAACAGATACAATTACCAATCATTTCAAGGATACGGTGAGCTTTTGTTCTCAAGTTCAATCGGTGAGTATTTGTTCTCAATATCATTTTCGATAACAATTGTTGCGGCCTGCTTCAATCACTTATCGCTCCCAATTGGGTGTACTCCGGATGTACCCCGAAATCCTATGACCCAACTCTCCAAGGGTGGAATGCCAAGCGAGAGAGGGAATTGGACCACGGTAGTCACAGGAGCACCGGTAAGCCCTATGTCACCCAGCGTTCGTGAAATGCACCATGCCACAATGAAAGGTTACAACCTTGTATACAATGTACATTTATACCATTTAACAATTCACGTTAGGAGGACAACAAAGTAGGTTTCCTCCGAGCAATTTCAATATCCCATATTGCCAAGTAAATGAACAAGGCATGCTTGACATAAAATTTCACTTTGTAAAACACATAGAGTTATATAAACATTAAAAGGTCAGCCAAGTAGCGCACATAAATCAAGTCATATAACTCATTTCGGGCTCACGTATCAAGTATTAAGATTATACAAGCATGCAATGACGTTTACATGAGACCGGGTGCAAGGATAGCTCACTTATCAACATGCAATCATCGGGAATCATATTTAGAGCTATAAGGACAATTACGGGAAGCCTATTAACCACACAATTAGACACATTTAAACATAGGGTCATCTCTTAGCAAATAGTCATGAGCGCTAGGACCTCAATTTCGTGCTTACACATGCGATTAAGCAAACTATTCATCAATTAATGATCCCAAGCCATGCATCAACCAAATTAAGCAACCTCAACCAACCACAACAGCCCACACAACTTCTAAGTGCCACAATTCCAAACATTTAATACCTCAAGCAAGGCTACAACATGATTCAAAGCATATCACTAAGCAAAAAACCTCACTGCAATGGTCTGTTTTTCCACATTCAATTTGCCATGCAATTAGTCTCCAATTTCCATGAACCAAATTTAAATTTGAAGCTTAATGAGCTATTTAAATCTAGGAACAAACCTCGCTGCATTTGGAGTTCGGACTTAGGAGTTATGGCCAAAACCATGAGACTACGCAAAACTGTCCAGTTTTAGACACATTACGCTTTATTGCCATTTTTGAGGGTCTTAGAGTAAGATGTAGCTTTAGCCTATGTCTGACAAAAATGTCCAGAATGACAAAATATAGAAACCAACCAATTTTCATGCATTTTTATCAGCGTTTACTAGGTCAAAAACACTTCATTCCACAAAGTCAGTAATCTGCCAGAAAAATGAGTTTACATATCTCTAAGTTTCTAGCCAAAATCAAGCCATGCATGAGAAGATAGGATCATATACACATATATACATCAACTACACAGATAAATATAGCCATATGAGAGCATGCATGTAAGCTTTGAAAGCATTTCAAAGAGTTTAACCCTCACCTTAGCCTATTGATGGGTAAAGATGCACAAATGCTCTTGAAAATGCACAAAGGGGGCTTCTTCCTTGCTTTGGCCGAGAGATAGATTGTCTTCCCTTAATTTTTAACTTAGTTAGCATGTGAGGAAGGTGTACATGTGTGTGAAACCAAAAGAAATGGAAGAAAATTATCAAGACTTACCTTAGGCCTAAAATGAAGAATTTTGAGAGCTTGTGTGCGTTTTTCTTGCTTTGCTAGCTATGGTTGAGTCTCATGGGATCCTTGAGAGCCTAGGTGAGTCTTAGAAGGTGAGCTTGAGCTATGGAGATTCAAGATGCAGCCATGGCCGAAAATAAGAGAGAAAGAGAGAGCTTGAGAGAATGTTTTTGAAAGAATGATGCTTTGAGAATGCTTTTAGTGTGTGTGTCGGCCTTGGGCTCTTCAAATCTGAACATTGTGTCATCTTTTGAGCATTTTGAATTGTGAGGAATGGGTGTGGTGTGTAGGCTGAGAAAGGGGACTTGGGGTGGGGTGCTTAGGAGTTTTTTTTTTTTTTTTGCATGGTGTTTTGTGTTGTGTCATAGGTTTGTCTAGGAGCATTTTTTGAATTTGTAAAGCTTGTCAAAAGGCCTTCACATGGTCGACCAAGGCATGGTGCAAATCTGATTTTTTTTGTCTTGTTTTAAGATTTATTTTATTGTGGGTTGATTGTGGTATTTGAGGTGCATGGATTTTGTAAATAGAATAATGAATAAAGAATATTTAGTGTTTAGTGAGCTTTCGTCCTTTTGTGAGTTGACTTAGGATTAAAATATTGCTAGTGGAATTGTAGGATTATTTAATAGTCTAGTGCTTTGTGTACGATGTTTTCTTGATTAGCGTGCAGGTACGCTTTCCTAGGTCTAGGGCACACACTACGAGATAAGGCACGAACTACGAGACAAATTCACGTATTCCAAGTAAATGCACGCAACCCTAAATGAATACACATAATTCAAGACACGAATCTTAAACCTAGGTTAAGGCACACAGTTCAAGGTTAGGGCGCACGAAATGAGATAACGCATGCAATTCGAGGTCGGCCCTCACATCCTCCCCTCCTTAAAAGAATTTCGTCCCGAAATTCAGTATTACCTTTGGAATAATGCCGGATACTGTTGCTCCATCTGTTCTCGCCTTTCCCACGTTGCTTCTTCAACTCCATGGTGATCTCACAACACTTTCACCATCGGTAATGACTTGTTGCGCAACTCCCGATCTTGTTCGTCTAAGATCCGAATAGGCTTCTCTTCATATGCCAAGTTCTCCCGAAGCTGCAACAGCTCTGGTTCCAAGATGTACGATGGGTCAGGGTGATATTTCCGTAACATTGAGACATGGAAGACATCATGAATATTGGAGAGGTTTTGGGGTAGTTCTAGGCGATACACCAATTTGCCAACCTTCTCAACTATCTCAAACGGTCCTACAAACCTCGGGCTCAACTTTCCACCCTTACCATGTTTAATCAATCCCCTCCGAGGTGATAACTTCAAGAACACCTTGTCGCCGAGCTCAAATTCCAAATTCCGTCTCCGTCGGTCTACATAACTTTTCTGCCTGCTTTGGGCAGTAAGCATCCGTTTTCGGATGAGGTGGACATTTTCAACGGTCTTCATAAGTTCTGGTAGAAGGGTCGGGTCAAAAGTCTTCGTCTCACCTACTTCATCCCAGTATATTGGGGATCGACACTTACGTCCATACAATGCCTCAAATGGGGCCATCCCGATAGTGGCCTAATAGCTGTTATTATAAGTGAACTCCGCTAGAGGCAGATACTTCTCCCAACCTTTTCCGAAGTCTAGAACACACGCCCTCAGCATATCCTCCAAAATTTGAATAGTTCTCTCAGATTGTCCATTAGTCTAAGGGTGATAAGCTGTACTGAAACTCAACTTCGTCCCCAAAGCTTCTTGTAATCTCTTCCAAAATCGGGAAGTAAAACGAGGATCCCTATCCAACACAATACTTACAGGCATCCCATGTAACCTTACAATATTCGCCACATACATATCTCCCAGTTTCTCAGGACTATACTCCTTGTTCATCGGTAAGAAGTGGGCTGACTTATCAATCTATCCACTATGACCCAAACGGCATCATGACCCTTTTGTGACCTGGGCAGGTCCATGACAAAGTCCATAGTTATATGTTCCCATTTCCATTGGGGAATTTCCAACGGTTGTAGTAAACCTGCCGGTCATTGATGTTCTGCTTTGACCCTCTGACAAGTTAAACACCGTGCCACAAACTCTGCAATCTCTCTCTTCATGTTATTCCATCAATAGTGTTGCTTCAAGTCCTGGTACATCTTTGTTCCATCGGGGTGAATGGTCTATCTTGAGTTATGGGCTTCTTCAAGAATCTTCTTTTTCAACTCTAGGTCATTAGGGACACAAATTCGGCTCCTGAACCTCCAAATACCATCATCATGAAACTTGAAATCTGCGTTGCTTTCCTTAATCTTCTGAAACTGTTGGTCCTTCTATTGGGCTTCTCGAATCTCAAACAACAAGGTTGATTGAACTTGTGTAGTGGGAAATAGTAATCCTTTTTGAGTCAATTGCGGCTTCCACAAAAATGCTTCCTATAACATATCCCACACCTTAACCTCCAATTTTGCCATGCTCGCCTTCCGGCTTAAGGCATCTGCTACCACATTCGCTTTACCGGGCACATAATTGATTGTGCAATTATAATCATCCAAGAGCTCCAACCACCGTCTTTGCCTCATTTTCAACTCTTTTTGTGAGAACAAGTACTTCAAGCTCTTGTGATCCGTAAACACCTCAAACTTGTTACCCCACAAATAGTGCCTCCATTTCTTTAGTGCAAACACAATAGCCACTAGCTCCAAATCATGCGTCGGGTAATTCAATTCATATGGCTTTGGCTTCCTAGAGGCATATTCAATCACTTTACCATTCTGCATCAAAACACAACCTATTCCTTCCTTAGAAGCATCGCTATAGATCACAAAGCCTTGACTTCCTTCAGGCAATGCAAGAACAGGTACGGTTGTCAATCTTGTCTTCAACTCCTGAAAGTTGTTCTCACACTTGTCATCCCACACGAACTTTGTTTTCTTCCGAGTGAGCATTGTAAGCGGTCCAACAATCTTTGAGAAATCCTTCATGAACCTCCGATAATAGCCGACTAAACCAAGAAAACTCCGAGCCTCTGTGACATTTTCCGGCTTCCTCCAAGACATCATTGTTTCTATCTTTGCTCGGTCCACCGCTATTCCTTCTTGGGATATGATGTGTCCCAAGTATGCAATCTGCCGCAACCAAAATTCACATTTGTTAAACTTTGCATACAATTGATGCTCTCGAAGTTTCTGCAATATCAATCGCAGATGTTGTTCATGCTGAGCCTCGGATTTGGAGTATACCAAAATATTATCAATAAAGATCACCACAAATTGGTCCAAGTAGGGTTAAAACACCCTGTGCATTAAGTCCATAAAAGCTGCAAGGGCATTAGTCAGCCCAAAAGGCATTACCACAAACTCATAGTGCTCATATCTTGTCCTGAAAGCCGTTTTAGGAACATCCTCATTTTTTATCCGCAGCTGATAATACCCTTGTCTCAAGTCGAGTTTCGAATACACTTTAGCTCCTTGAAGTTGGTCAAACAACTCGTCGATCAATGGAAGTGGGTATTTATTCTTGATGGTCACTTGGTTCAATCCTCAGTTTTCGATGCATAGCCTCAATGTTTCATCTTTCTTCTTTACAAATAGGACTGGTGCACCCCACAGAGAAGAACTCAGTTGAACAAACCTTTTCTTCAACAATCCTTGCAATTGGTCCTTCAATTCTTGTAGCTCGGCTGGTGCCATACGATAGGGAACTTTAGATATCGGCTGGGTGCCATACAGTAATTCTATTACAAACTCGATCTCCCGATCCGGAGGCAAACCCGACAATTCTTTTGGAAACACATCAGCATATTCTTTAATCACCGGCATCTCCTCCAACTTAGCCTTGTCCGATGGCTTATTGATAAGGTAAGCTAAGTATCCTCTACACCCTTTTCTCAAGGATTTCACTGCTTTCGTAGATGAAATGATGGAACTCCCGGTTAAGTCTGTTCGATCCATTACCTCCAATGTTGGTTGACCAGGTATCTGGAATGTTACAATCTTCGTCCGGCAATCTAGTTCGGCATGATGCTTTGCCAACCAGTCCATCCCTAAGATGACTTCATAGTCTCGAAAGGGTAACACTATAAGATTGGTTGAGAATTCCCTATCCTTAATTTGGATTTTACATGCTTTACAAGTTGAGCTAGTAACGAGTTTAGAACCCATCGGAGTACCGACTTCTACTTCGTAAGGCAAACATTCAACTCGTAATTTTACACGTTGCACACACAAGGGATAATAAATGAATGAGTAGCACCTGGATCAATTAGCACCCTAATAGGTTGATTCGGTATCAAGAATGTGCCATCAACAACAGTAGTCTCCTCAGGAAGCTTCTCACATTCAATAGCATATGCTCGAGCTGAAAATCTAGGAACTGGAGTCTTGCCTCTACCAGCTGGTTTATTCTGATTTTGTCCCCCTTGCCATTTAGGGTAGTCCTTAACTTGGTGTTGATCGCTTCCACACCCCACGCATCGTCCTAATTTCCTCCAGCATTGGGTCTCTGTGACCTTTCCTATTACAATAAGAACAGGTGATAGCCTGAGTAGCAGGTGAACTACTTGTGGATCCACAGGTAGAAGAGGCTAATGGTGCTTTAGACGGGCCACGGTTATTGACTGGTCTGTTCTGGCTCTGGCCCTGACTGTGACTCTGAGTCTGGAAGTTCCTCTGTTGTCCTTGAGGATGGTAAGGTTTCTTATTCGGCTGACTCGAACTGGCTCTATCAAGTTTCCTCTTCTCAACTCAGGAAGTAGCAGTAAAGAGAGCATAATATGTAGTAAAGTCATGTGAAGCCAAGTGATCCTGAATTTTTGGCCTCAACCCATTCATAAATTTCCACATCTTCGCCTCAAGGGTACTGACCATGGATTGTGCATAGTGGGACAGTCTGTCGAAACAGGCCTTATACTGAGCCACTATCATGTTGCCCTGAGTCAAGGTCATAAACTCTTCAATCCGTCTCTGCCTCAAAACTGCAGGTATGTATTTCTCCTTGAAAGCCTTGACGAAGTTACTCCACAAGCGAGGTGTATGATTAGTTTCCCAAAGTGCCTCCACAGTGTGCCACCAATGCTCAGCATCCCCGTGTAAGGTACACAGCAAACTCAATCTTCTCTTCGTCAGTATAGTCAAGTGGCCCGTAAATCCTTTCAATCTCAAACAGTCAAGCCTTTGCCTTTTCATCATTAGCTTCCCCGAAGAATTTGGACGGGTGAAAGTCAAGGAACTCCCGCATCCGGCTGTTTCTCCTATTGTTACCACCATTCCTGTTGTTGTTACCACCAGCTTCGTAGTTGTTGTTGTTATGGGCTGCTTCACATGCTTCTTGACGTTCCATAACTCGCGACACGCGATCCATAGCACTCGCTATCATGTTAAACATAGCCATGCTGGGATTAGTTTTGTGAACATCTCTGGCTTCTTGAGGCTCATCGCCCCTATTGGTATTGCGGGTACTAGGGCTAGCCATCTATAGGCACATATTATTATGCACAATTTATAGGGATACGACAAGACAAGAAATTAATGTATAGAGTATGCAACATACAATTTCACATAGACATATAATTCTTAAAACAGTTAAGACACGTTAATCACATAAGCACGTAGAAACAAATAAGGCACATTTAACATTGGCACATATTAACACACATAAACAAGTCATCATAATTACCTTAGGGCTTCTACCCAAGGTCCGAGAGTTAAACCCGGCTTAAGCAATCTAAGATCTAATACCATTAATTTATAAGGTGTCATGCCCCAACCCGACCTATAGAGGTTAGACTAGGGTGTGATCTATTCATTTACACCATTTTACATACTTCATCATTTGTTAAGATTTAACACTTAAAGTTAGCCTAGAACTCGAAAACATTTTTCAAAAAACCGGCAGCATAACGGCTGTATTTAAGACCTTTTGGTTTGACCTAATTTCTAAACGCCTCAATTATACCAATCATTAATCCAATTCTATTAAGGACTCCTATTTGGTCATCAACCGATATACCTGCTAGTTTATCTTGAAAGTCTTGTTTGATTAATAAGCCTAGCATGATGACTATATCCCGTTTACTTGTCAATTCCTTTGGTGCAAGTACCTGTTGATCTTTAGCTTACTATTGAGCTCCTAGGTGAAATTAGATAGAGTTACATCATTTGATTCTTCACCTAATGATTGAGTTGCCTATGATAGTTACTAAATCGAAATAGTAATAGCAACCTACAAGATAGAGTGATCATCTAGTCATAATCAGTACAAGCCAAAATTAGACCCCAAATTACAACGGGGGTCATTTACAACAACAACAATCATAAGAAATAGTATGCAAAACAAAGATATCATTCGCAAAATAGCCACAATCAAGCAAGGCACGTAAGACAAGCAATTACTCCAAGGAGTCATCAACAGACACGTTCTCCTCGGGTACCTGTTCCTGATCTTCTTCACATGTAATGATAAAAGAGGGTGAGTCCTTATGAACTCAACGAGGGGGAACGAGAGATAATGTTTTGAAACTCTTTTCTGGTTAATCTCATGAAAATCCCTTTTTGAAAACATGTCACGTATTACAAAAAATAAAGTACGCAAGGTATAAGAATCAAATTGAACAACAGATACAATTACCAATCATTTCAAGGATATGGTGAGCTTTTGCTCTCAAGTTCAATCGGTGAACATTTGTTCTCAATATCATTTTCGATAACAATTGTTGCGGCCGGCTTCAATTATCCACTTATCACTCCCAATTGGGTGTACTTCGGATGTACCCCGAAAGCCTACGACCCAACTCTCTGAGGGTAGAATGCCAAGAGAGAGAGGGAATTGGACCATGGTAGTCACGGGAGCACCGACAAGCCCTATGCCGCCTGGCGTTTGTGAAATGCTACCATGCCACAATGAAATGTTGCAACCTTGTATACAATGTACATTTATACCATTTAACAATTCACGTTAGGAGGACAAGAAAGTAGGTTGCCTCCGACCAATTTCAAGATCACATATTGCCAAGTAAACGAACGAGGCATGTTTGACATGAAATTTTACTTTGTAAAACACATAGAGTTATATGAACATTAAATGGGCAGCCAAGTAGCACATATAAATCAAGTCATATAACTCATTTCAGGTTCACATATCAAGTATTAAGATTATACAAGCATGCAACGACGTTTACACGAGATCGGGTGCAAGGATAGCTCACTTATCAACATGCAGTCATCGGGAATCATATTTAGAGCTATAAGGACAATTACGGGCAGCCTATTAACCACACAATTAAACACATATAAACATAGGGTCATCTCTTAGCAAATAGTCATGAGCGCTAGGGCCTTAATTCCGTGCTTACACATGCGATTAAGCAAACCATTCATCAATTAATGATCCCAAGCCATGCATCAACCAAATTAAGCAACCTCAACCAACCACAACAGCCCACACAACTTCTGTGATAACCCGAACCCGACATGCATTTAATGGCATTTAATTGCATTTAACTAAGTGACATCTTAAATGTTAGCATTGGATTTGTGTTTATTTTTAGTTAAACATTTATTTGAATCTTTATTTTCATATTTCTTTTAGAAGTAATTAGAATAATACTTGAGCTAATAATTTTAACGGAATATCAACTATTTTTCATATTGATGTCAATCGGTTTTATTTTTCTTGCACTTAAAGGCTCGGTTTTCAATGAAATGAAAAGTAGCTTCGAGCCGAAGTAAAATTTGAACCATGATTACACTTCAAAAATTATATTTTCTTAAATTCTTTGAGATTTAGTTGCTATTCTTTTATTGATGCAAAGTGCATAGCATATCGAGAGAGATAGTTAGGAAGCGATTTCCAGTCCTCAGCAAATAGTGAAAACTAGCATTTAGTGTTTTAATTTTAGTGTTTTAAGTTGTATTTAACTAGAATTGGATTTATGTTAGTTGTTTTAGCTTTAAAATGCATGAAATAAGCCTATTTGACCAAGTTTAAGTTAGTTTAACCAAGGGGCCTTGACCATTTGACTTTGTATCACCTTATAAGCTTAAAACATTGCAAAATAGAAAAAAAATAAAGCTGAAACAGAGCAGGCTGGCCGAAAATAAACAAGGAGAAAAAAAAAGAATTTCAAACCAAATTATCAAATCTTCGCGTGAGATTGCACGGGGTGGTTTCCGAGGCGTCCTACGAGGTTTTCCTAGCGTCTAGGAGCGTCTAAGGTTAGGGTTTCATCATTATTTGCGCATTTGAAATATTTGTATCTAAACTTTGATTTTTGGATTTTATGCATAGATCGTTAGTTTAATCATTTTATTGCTTAAAGAATGTTCCTTGTTGATTGTAGAACATGTATTTATAGCTTTTTAACATTTTCTGCGGTTGAATATTGAAATTGAAATATAAATTGTATAATAAATAGTAAATTGTGAATAGTAAACCCCCGTTTCGATGAAGTTGCTCCGTTACGCGTTCTGTTGATGTAGGAAGATGCTATATATGATAGAATGCCTAAATATGTGGTTTAATTGGAATGTATAATGGAAAAACGGAGAAAAATGGCTTGGTGAAAGTCGGGGTCGTTTAGGTCGAGTTTGGAGTTTTTTCGTTTTGCGTGTTGGCATTGTTTCGGGAGGCCATGGAAGCACTTTTGGTGCGATTATGGCGTTGGTTGGGTGTTTGGTTGGTATAATTGTAGTTCAAATGAGCAAATGGGGAAATCGGGGCTTTGCGCGAATTCTAGGGTAAAGTAGGGTTTCGGGGTCCTTAGACGTGCCTTATGGTGACCTAGGAGGATTGGCGAAGTCGGTTTCCAGAACTCGTGGCTCGTTTAGAAATGGTAGTGTTTTGATAGTTGGGGCCGATTTGTGATTTTGCTTGTTATCTTGATATTATGCCTATAGAATGCTTAGGGTTGCTTGATATACTTGTTTAATTGGTGTTATTGTTGCTTATTATTGCTTGTTATGCTTGAAAAGTTAGTTGAATGCTAGTATTGATTGTGATTGCTTGTTATCTCGTTTGTTGTCACTAGTTTGTATTGTTGTGCTATCGCTCGTTTATTGCCTTGTATCGAGTCTTGCATTGCATAGTGTCCAGCATGTGAGTGATGGGCCTCTCTGGGTAGCCTCGGGTTGCCAGTGTTGGTTGCTCTAGCTCCGTAGCTATTCCCTTTTCTCGCTTGGGTTGCCTCCCAGGGAGATTTGGGTCGTAGATTGATGGTTACTCCCGGGGTATTCCAAACTGGTGTTATAAGGTGGATGCGCGCTTATTGTCATCGTTGTCAACATCAAGCTCGAGATTGATGTATCGCTCGTGAAATGGTACATTGCTCGAATGAGTGAACCATAGCCTTCAGAGTGTGGTATAGCTTTGAATGGTTGTGTTAATGCTTTCTTGATTGTTTATTATATTGTCGTTTGTATTGAATGCTTTCTTATTGACTTTATTGCTTAACTGTGTCTTATTTGCATTGCACGACTTTCTTTCTCTCCAATTCGATATATGTCTCGCCCTCACTGAGTATACTTGTTGTGTATACTCACTCCTCACCACCACATTTCAAGAAATGCTATGTTAGCTGGAAAGTTCGTGGATATGTGAAAGATCATGCTTGAAGAGTTGCCTTGCGTGCCTATGTGGCTTGAGTGTCGAAGTTGTAAAGATATATGCTTTCATATGTTGTATGTATTTAATGTCAAAAAGTATGTAATTTAAGTTTCATTAGATTGTTGAAGTAGTTTGATAAGTTAGATTATGTATCTAGTTATTATAACTTAACTTCAAATGCATGTTTGTAATGTCCAAAGGAAAAGATTTAGAATGGCATGATAGTTTATTTTATGTAGTAGCTTAGTATGGTTTAATTGTCAAGTTCGAATATACCTGCCAAAAATGAAAAGAGATAGGTTAGCTTTTAAATTGGAAATGTATGTATAGTTGCTGAGTATAATTGCTGAGAACCGAGGCTCGGATGGCCTTGAGGTGGTTGAATGTTTGGACATGGTATTGGTCCCCTTATATGCTGTCGCAGGTTTTACATTTCGCCTAGAAACAGGGGAGACTCCGTCCGTTTTCCCTGAAAATTATTCCCGAGTTTGGTTTGGGTTGTGATTAGATCGATTGATAGAACTCCCGGTCTCGAGAGGGATCGGGGTGTTACAACTTCTAAGTGCCACAATTTCAAACATTTAATACCTCAAGCAAGGTTACAACATGATTCAAAGCATATCACTAAGCAAAAAAAACCTCACTGCAAAGGTCTGTTTTTCCACATTCAATTAGCCAAGCAATTAGTCTTCAATTTCAGTGAACCAAATTTCAATTTGAATCTTAAGGAGTGATGTAAATCTAGGAACAAACCTCGCTACATTTGGAGTTCGGACTTAGGAGTTATGGCCAAAACCGTGAGACTACACAAAACTGTCCAATTTTAGACACATTACGATTTTTGCCACTTTGGAGGGTCTTAGAGTCAGATTTAGCTTTAGCCTATTTCTGACAAACATGTCTAGAACTGCAAAATATAGAAACCAACCAATTTTCATGCATTTTTATCAACGTTTCCTAGCTCAAAAACACTTCGTTCCACAGAGTCAGTAATCTACCATATAAACGAGTTTACATATCTCTAAGTTTCTAGCCAAAATCAAGCCATGCATGAGAAGATAGGCTCATATGCACACATATACCTCAACTACAGAGATAAATATAGCCATATGAGAGCATGCAAGTAAGCTTTGAAAGCATTTCAAAGAGTTTAACCCTCACCTTAGCCTATTGATGGGTAAAGATGCACAACTGCTCTTGACAATGCACAAAGGGGGCTTCTTCCTTGCTTTGGCCGAGAGATAGCTTGTCTTCCCTTAATTTCTAACTTAGTTAGCATGTAAAGAAGTTGTGCATGTGTGGGAAACCAAAAGAAATGGAAGAAAACTATCAAGACCTACCTTAGGCCAAAAATGAATAATTTTGAGAGCTTGCGTGTGTTTTTCTTGCTTTGCTTGCTATGGTCGAGTCTCTTGGGATCCTTGAGAGCCTAGGTAAGTCTTAGAAGGTGAGCTTGAGCTATGGAGATTCAAGATGCAGCCATGGCCGAAATTGAGAGATAAAGAGAGAGCTTGAGAGAATGTTTTTGAAAGAATGATACTTTGAGAATGCTTTTAGTGTGTGTGTTGGCCTTGGGCTCTTCAATTCTGAAAATTGTGTCATCTTTTGAGCATTTTGAATTGTGAGGAATGGGTGTGGTATGTAGGCCGAGAAAGGGGACTTGGGGTAGGGTGCTTAGGAGTTTTTTTTTTTTTTTTTTGCATGGTGTCTTGTGTTGTGTCATAGGTTTGTCTAGGAGCATTTTTTGAATTTGCAAAGCTTGTCAAAAGGCCTTCACATGGTCGGCAAGGCATGGTGCAAATCTGAATATTTTGTCTTGTTTTAAGATTTATTTTATTGTGGGTTGATTGTGGTATTTGAGGTGCATGGATTTTGTAAATAGAATAAGGAATAAAGAATGTTTAGTGTTTAGTGAGCTTTCGTCCTTTTGTGAGTTGACTTAGGATTAAAATATTGCTAGTGGAATTGTAGGATTATTTAATAGTCTAGTGCTTTGTGTAGGATGCTTTCTTGATTAGCATGCAGACACGCTTTCCTAGGTCTAGGGTACGCACTACGAGGTAAGGCATGAACTAAGAGACAAATGCACGTATTCCAAGTAAATGCACGCAACCCTAAATGAATGCATGTAATTCAAGACACGACTCTTAAACCTAGGTTAAGGCACGCAGTTCAAGGTTAGGGCACACAAAACGAAGTAACGCACGCAATTCAAGGTCGGGCGTCACATCCTTCTCTCCTTAAAAGAATTTCATCCCGAAATTCAGTATTACCTTTGGAATAATGCCGGATACTATTGCTCCATCTAGTCTCGCCTTTCCCACGTTACTTCTTCAACTCCATGGTGATCCCACAACACGTTCACCATCGGTATTGACTTGTTGCGCAACTCCCAATCTTGTTCGTTTAGGATCCGAATAGGCTTCTCTTCATATGTTAAGTTCTCCCGAGGCTACAATAGCTCTAGTTCCAAGATGTGCGATGGGTCAGGGTGATACTTCTGTAACATTGAGACATGGAAGACATCATGAATATTGGAGAGGTTTTGGGGTAGTTCCAGGCGATACGCCAATTTGCCAACCTTCTCAACTATCTCAAATGGTCCTACAAACCTCAGGCTCAACTTTCCACCCTTACCATGTTTAATCAATCCCCTCCGAGGTGATAACTTCAAGAACACCTTGTCGCCGACCTCAAATTCCAAATTCCGTCTCCGTCGGTCTGCATAACTTTTCTGCCTGCTTTGGGCAGTAAGCATGGGGGCGCACGTAATGCACATGGTTCACTTATCAACATGCAATCATCAGGAATCATGCTTAGAGCT
Source organism: Ehretia macrophylla (assembly GCA_037974665.1). Taxonomy (NCBI): domain Eukaryota; kingdom Viridiplantae; phylum Streptophyta; class Magnoliopsida; order Boraginales; family Ehretiaceae; genus Ehretia; species Ehretia macrophylla. Next base: position 33,968,839 of record CM075776.1, read on the forward strand.
ATAAGGACAAATATGGGCAGCCTATTAACAATCCTCAACATCAATTATATGTTACACGAGTGTGATTTAGGACTTGGGAATCTACGGGGCCATTAGGGCTTACAAGGCCGTGCTCGGGTGTTGGTTTCGTTTGCTAAAGACCACAAGTAACTCCTAAACCATTTCAAATGTACTTAGCAATTATTGGGCAGCCTACTAACCACTCAATTGAACACATTTAATCATAGGATCATAACTTAGCAAGTTTTCATAAGCAATAGGGTCTCAATTGCGTTCTTACAAATGCAATTAAGCAACAATTTGTCATGTTATTAAACCCAAGCCATGCATCAATTAATTAAGCATCCTCAACCAACCAAAAAATCTCAAACAACTTCTAATTTCCACAATTCCAAGCATTCAACACCTCAAGGCTGAATATAGAGATGTGAACACATCACCCAAACCTGAGTTAACTCCGGTCTCCAATAAGTGAATTCATCAAGAACCTCCCACTTCTTGACAGCCAAACAAGAAACACTTGCCTTACGGCTAAGAGCGTCTGCCACAACATTTGCCTTCCCAAGTAGATAACTGATAGAACAATTATAGTCTCCGAGAAGTTCCATCTACCACCGTTGATGCATATTCAACTCCTTCTGTGAGAACAAATACTTAAGACTCTTATGATCAGTGAAAATCTCGAACTTACTACCCCACAGATAATGACGCCACTTTTTTAGTGCGAACACAACTGCTGCCAACTCAAGATCATGAGTCGGATAATTCACCTCATATGGTTTCAACTTTCTGGAAGCATAAGCATTAACCCGGCCATTCTGCATAAGTACACAACCCAAGCCCTCCTTGAATGTATCACTGTAGATAACCATATTATCGGTCCCCTCTAGTAGAGCAAGTACTGGAGCAGTAGTCAATCTCTTTTTCAACTCTTGAAACCTTCTCTCACATTTCTCATCCCAAGTAAAGCTGGTCCGTTTCTGAGTTAACTTAGAAAGTGGCCCGGCAATCTTAGAAAAGTATTTCACAAACCTACGGTAATAACCCGCCAAGCCAAGAAAGCTACAAACCTCCGAAACATTCTTCGGCCGTTTCCAAGACATCACCACTTCAATCTTAGTGGGATCTACAGAAATACCGCTCTATGTGATAACATGGCCAAGAAAATATATGCGTTGTAGCCAAAATTCACATTTGCTGAACTTCGCAAACAACTGATGCTCCTGCAGCTTCTGTAAGACAAGTCGTAGATGTTGCACGTGCTCCGATTCAGACTTGGAATAAACCAAGATATCATCAATAAAGATCACCACGAACTGGTCCAAGTACAGCTGAAAAACCTGATGCATAAGATCCATAAATGTTGCCGGTGCATTGGTTAATCCAAAGGGCATAACTACAAACTCGTAATGCCCGTACCGAGTCCTGAAGGCAGACTTCAGAACATCTTCTGTGCGAATCCGAAGCTGATAATACCCCTGCCTCAAGTCAAACTTAGAGTAGACTTTGGCTCCCTGAAGTTGATCAAACAACTCGTCAATCAATGGCAAATGATACTTGTTCTTGATGGTCACTTGATTCAAACCATAATAGTCAATGCATAATCTCAAGGTACCTTCTTTCTTATTCACAAATAAAATAGGTGCTCCCCAGGGTGAAGAACTCTGCTGAATGAAACCCTTCTCTATTAACTCCAGCAACTGAGTTTTCAGCTCCTTCAACTCAACTGGTGCCATCCGGTACGCTGATTTAGAAATAGGTTGAGTACCGGGAATAAGATTGATCACAAGCTCCATATCTCTCTCTGGCGGCAACCCTGGCAACTCCTCGGGAAATACATTGGGATATTCCTGAATAATACTTACTTCCACTAGTTGTAGCTTATCATATGGTTTATTGATCAAATAAGCTAGATAACCCGAACACCCCTTACTCACCAACTTAACGGCTTAAGTATCAATCACATAAACAAATTGATCATATAATCACATAAGCACTAAATCACATAATCACTTAATCATTTAATCATATTAACACATAGTTTTCTTTTCTTTCACTTCATACATACTTTCATGCTAAGACCATTACCGACATTCTGAGAATACCCCGGCTGACAACTAACATGTGCTCTGATACTACTTAATGTCACGCCCTAACTCGAACCCACCTACAATCAGTCAGGACGCAACGGAATTTCGATAGTATAATGACAGTAATTAGGACATCGAGGCTCTAAACCAACCTCTTCACAACTCATATAACCAACTCCACAAACATTCAACAATAAACAACCCAACCATATTATACAATAATCACTCCTTCAACAATCCATTCATAGTTATACGCCTCCGTTCCAACTTAGTACATAGGCTATACATACATTTCAAAATAGGTTATAACCAACTTAGTAATCTAGTTATGATCAAAATAACGACCACTAAATCATCATACATATGTCTTTATATTAAGATAGGTTATACAATACATTGTTTTACAACAACTAAGACAATCTCATGGCAATGACTCCTGCACATAAGACTCATCCACATATGGCACATTTCCCTCTTCAAGAGGCACGTACCCATAGTCAGGCTCAGTAACACCTGCATGCATGCAATAATTGAGAGTGAGCTTATATAAAACAAGCCAGTGAGGATTCGATAGATCTCTAACAGTATTTACTATACTCCTTGGAAATTATCATTTGAGTAGTAAACACACAATAAACATCAATAACAATATAAATACATAAATTATAATGACCATTCAATAAAGGATACTCTAGTCGGTGTAGCTCCAAACGCCATCATGATCTCAACTGTTCTTCTTATAACACCCCATTACTCACGCACACGAGGTACCTCTCTAGCCCCGCCCTCCATGACACCTCCGTCATGTGAGCTGGGGATAGCCTCTGGTAGTCATGCCGGTTTCAACCCGACAGCCCGATGCTGCCCGAGAGGTGGCACACACATACTAAGACTTAGCAATAATAATAAACATTCAATCACAGAAGGACAACCTTTTCCGTTGACTATCTCCCGGTTCATCCATAATCAATATTCAACAATCAATAATCAATTATCAATTAATTAGCAATCAATTAATAACATTTCAACAACATAACATCAATTAATCAATTGACAACTAAACAACTAAGTTAGATGACAAAGTAGGCCACCCAACTTAACATGCATTAGACACACAACCGAACCCTAATCTAACCATCAACAACTCACAATTCAATCACTCAAACACCACCCGATCATCTAAAGGCATATATCAACATGTTAAAGAAAGACAACCTAAACTTCTAATAATCATAACTTACATTCTACTAATCCAAACAACTCCAAACCAGTTCCTATCACTCACCCACTCAATCAACTACATTAACCCCTTCGGAAACCAACCAAAATACATCCAAATCAAGCCCAACAACCCTAAAACCTCAATGCAGCTAGGCTGAAATTTCTGGACTTTCACACCGACATCACAATCAAAATTTCGGCGTTACAACGGTACTACTCCGTATTTAAAAAACTTTTACAAATCGACGACAATCGATTCCAACCACTACAACTCAAAATATTCAACAAATAACCAACAACTCAACTTTTAATACCCGAAAATAAATATTCATGCTACAAGAGTTCAAATCTTATATAAACGCATATAAACGATCCTTAGCATGCACTGAGCAATAATATAACATCAATTGAACTTTCTAACGGTTCAAAATTCAATTATACGCAAAAATATAAAAGTTGACATTTGAGATCAAGAATTTTTCTCTCACCTTTGATGTGTTATGAAGCTAGAAAGATGCTCAATGGATGCTCAAGAGGTGGAATCACGCTTTCGTTGATGAAAATTGGCCTTGAATTCTAACCTTTAATGCAAAATTGTCTTTGAAAACTTGAAGAAAACTCTTGGCTTTTCTTCTATGGAGCTCTCGGCCAAGTGAGTTATTTTGAGTGTGTTTTGTGAGCTTTCTATTGTGTGTTGATGCATATATGCCAAGGTTAAACAAATTTAAAATGGTCAAAGTTAGTTTTATTTAGTCTTTTAATTATTTCTTGTCTTTTAATTTAGTTTCTTGACTATTTCTTGCTCAAATATTAAATTGACACCTAAACTAATTCTAGCCAATATATTTTAGGTGACAAAGAGTTTTACATTTAAACATTTTCACCCAAGTCGGTTTAAAACTCGATTTTCGTAAAAGAAAGTGTAAAAACCTTTAAAATTTCAAAATCGATTCCAAATCTGTTTTAATCAAACACGGGTCTATTAAATCCCGAGGACTAGGTTTTAAAATGTTTAAAACACCCCTGTAAAAATTTTAGCGGACAGGTGTTCAAAATACTATTTACTAAAACCGGCGATAAAATTTATGATTCCATTTTTTATGAAAATTTCATGAATGCACACATAGCATATATTAGGAATATAAATCACATATCTTGCACATTCTAACTTATATAACACATAAATAGGTTAAAGAACACAAAACGAGGCAAAACACGCAAATCGAGGTTAAGATGAAAAGTGGAGTTTCACAAAAGTTGTCTTGCCCAAGATGTCGTGGCACTCGAGAATAGAAATGTGATGGATAAAGCATCTTGGCAAGGCTAAACGGGGCAAAAAAAAATTAAAAAAAGGGGGTATAACACGAGGACTTCCTAGGGGGTCACCCATCCTAGTACTACTCTCACCCAAGCACGCTTAACTTCGGAGTTCTGATGGGATCTAGTGCATTAGTGTTGTTATGATCGCACTCGTCATGGTGATGGTGCAAAGCCCTTTTGTTTTGATGGTTCACTGTCTCAGCCATGAGAGACGGTCCATTCAAAATGCCCAATGGGCTTATCAACAGCACATCTGCTTCAACAATGCAGTATCCTTACAAGATGTGATATCAATGCGTTGTAGAGCCCTTTAATGTCCCGCGAGTTAGTTGTTGTCCTTTTCCTAGCTCACGACAAACAGCCCGGGATGAAAAAGCAGCACAAAAAGAAGAAAAGTGGCCCGAAACTGATGAAAATGTTTGATTTTGGGTGCCGAAAATGGGCATAGCTGTCACGCCCCGACCCCAACCCATCGCTAGGCTAAGGCCGAAACATGACGTTCATAACACTTATTCCTGATATTAATAACTTAATGGTCTTAAAACATGTGAGTATTAATTTAATAACCTGTACATCCATTATAAATACAATTAGAAGATTGAAAAGACTTCCAAAATTCTCCCAAAACATCGACCTTACGGGATTATAACATATGTTACAAATTCACAAGACCTGAATCCACCTGTTCAACATTTCCAAACCTTGGTCTCGAGAGAATAGTATTCAGTCTTAACTAAGCATCTAATCTACCAAAATAATATTACAACATAATACTTGATCAATTTACAAAATAACTTGTTACATCAATAAGCTATAACTCCACAAGCAAGCATATAGACGAACTAGGGCAGAAATCCATCCCAACACATCAATATAGCTTACAACCACATGGGAACTTACTCAAGCTAATCGTCTCCTTAAATTGTTAGAAAGAGAGGTGAGCTAGATCTTCCCGTATAGCTCAGTGAGAATGGAAAAGAAAGGGTTTTCACAAAGGTTCTATCATTTCACAAACGTTTTAGCAATCGTGCAATGCATAGATTATCATAGTGAGTACATTCATTAGCAATCATAAATCATATCTTCTCCCAATGTATCATTGGTTCCCGGCGATTAGGTTGTTCCGGGGTATTCAATGGCGCTCGGCAAGAGAAGGAGTCAAAATAATCATAAATCATAACTGCTCCCGAGGTATCATTGGTTCCCGACGTTTAGATTGTTCTGGGGTATTCAATGGCGCTCGGCAAGAAAAGGCGTTAACACTTTGGTAGTCGGGGTATACCGGCAAGCCCAACGCTGCCCAGAGTTCCCGTCACTACCTCATTCGTTACGGTTGCACCTTAACCGCGCATTTACAATTCATATACATATGCATTTTATATAAGCATGTAAGTTTAGTCAATCATATAGCATACACAAGTACATTCCACATTTCGCATCATGTAAACGTGTCAAGCATTTATCATATACCCGTATTATGTAACACGTACCATATCTTGCATGTAAGTTCCTTAGTACTAGCACATAATAACATGAAATAACAAGAACTCACAAGTTGGCCACTTAACAATGGGTCTACGAATAGTAACCACTAGGTATACTAAGTTTCTTCAATGCTTTTGCATTAGTCTCATTTAAGTAGTAAATTTACCTACCTTCCCAAACTTCAAATAATTGGATTTTAGTCTAGAACCGAAGCTTATCTAAATTAGATAACTCTAGAATCAAACGGATCTCAATTCGGAGTTGAAACAAATGAGATATGGCCTCTGAAAAATCATTGCGCATAGTTGTCAAACATCCGGGTGTTGTAGCATTCATCTGGTCGACCGGATGAAGCAGGTAATGCCCGAATCAGAGCTTTCTGCTGGGCATTGAGGCCTCTATCCGGGCGACTGGATAGGGGCTGTAACGCCCGGATAGCTGCACGGGAAGAACATAATTTCTACCAAAAACATTCTAACAATCCACACAACCTCCTACCATCAATCAAGCATATTCACTGTAATTTATGGGCATCATATAAGGGTTAAAACTCAATCAAAACCACTCCACATCAACAATCAATTACCAACTCACCAAGAAATCAACAAAGCACACAATCATCAAAATCAACCTTCAAGAACACCTACTAAACCCAATAGGGTTGTCTTTCAATTTCAACATCAAATTCAAGCTAAATGCATTCTATCATACATAAGAACCAACATTATCCCCTCTTTCAACTCCTTCACTCTTCCATACAAGTTAAACAAGTCCTTAGATCTATAACACCAAATACACTTAATCATCACCATGAACTACATACAAACATATAAGCATGATTAATCAATGCATTTATGTCATACAATCTTGGATAAGCTTTAAAACTTTGATTGAAAACTCCCTCACCTTTGCCTTAGAGTTTGAGATGTAAATGAAGTAACAACACTTGAAGAAACGCTAGAAAAATGCAAAAGAGAAGCTCGAAAATGGCTGAACTTCTTCTTCTTATTCCTTCTCTTCTTCTCTTCTCATCTACTTTCTCTCTTTTTTTTCTCCTTGGTCTAATTTTTGAGTGTGTGTGTGTAGTATGTGTGTGTGCTGCAATGTTTTAGTGTGTGTGTATGGTGTGTTGTGTGTATTTTGTTAGATTTGTTAGGTGATATAGTTTCCTAAGATGCCAAATGACTAGAGTGCCCTCGAACTAAATGTCTATTTTCTAGCTTACCATCTTGTTACATCCTAACTAATTTAGTTAGCTATTGTGATGTAAAAGAATTTAATTATTTTCTACGATATCTAAGACATCTAAATGCACGTAGATTGAGACAAATGCACACAAATCAAAATAAAAGTATATAAATTGATATAAAGGCATATTAAATGATACAAAAATATATGAAATGTTATGAAATGCACACGAGCTCCATACGAGCTCTGTATGGATCGGTACGGAGTCTTACAGCAGTTATACAGGCTTGTTGTCCCCGTCGTAGAGCTCTCAGAGAGCTTTTCAACGGTATACTATGCACCCATAACTCCTTACGGATCAAAAGTTATGGACACCGGAGCGACAAAGACCTGGTCACAGGCCCCACGTCGTTGGTTTGCAGGCCCAGACTCTACAAGAAGCGAAGTTTTCTTGCCCAAGATACCGTGGGACTCAAGAAAAGAAATATGATGGATAAAGTATCTTGGCAAGGCTAAACGGGGTAAAAAAAAGTGGGGTGCAACAAGAGGACTTCCTAGGGGGTCACCCATTCTAGTACTACTCTAGTCCAAGCACGCTTCAGAGTTCTGATGGGATCCGGTGCATTTGTGCTGGTATGATCGCACCCATCATGTTGAGGGTGCAAAGCCCTTATGTATTGACGGTTCATAGTCCCATCCAAGAGAGACGACCCAATCAAAAGGCCCAATGGGTTTATCGGCAGCCCATCTACTTCAACAATGCGGCATCCTCGCAAGACGTGATATCGACGAGTTGTAGAGCCCTCTAATGTCCCGCGAGTTAGGCTGTCATCCTTTTCACGGCTCACAAAGAATGACCCGAGGTGAAAAAGCAGCGCAAAAAGATGAAAAGTAGCCATAAACTAACGAAAACGTTCAATTTTGGGTACCGAAAACAGGTGAAGCCGAGTAGGCAGGCTTCCCCAATCGTAGAGCTCCCAGACATCTTTTCAATGATATAATATGTGCTGCATAACTTCTTACAGATCAAAAGTAATAGGCACTAGAGCGATGGAAACATGGTCGTAGGCCGCACGCCCTCGGTTTGCAGGCCTAGACTCTACACGGAGCGAAGTTGTCTTGCCCAAGATGCCGTGGGACTCTAGAATAGAAATGTGATATATAAAGCATCTTGGCTAGGCTGAACGGGGCAAAAAAACCAAAAAAATGGGGAGGGGGAGGGCAAAACGAGAACTTCCCAGGGGGTCACCCATCTTAGTACTACACTTGCTCAAGCACGCTTGACTTCGGAGTTCTGATGGGATCCGGTGCATTAGTGCTGGTATGATCTCACCCGTCATGTTGAGGGTGAAAAATCGTTATGTGTTGACAGTTCACAGTCCCAGCCAAGAGAGACACCCCATTCAAATGGCGCAATGGGCTTATCAACAGCCCATCTGCTTTAACAACTCAACATCCTCGCAAGACGTGATACTTCAAATGATGGGCACCAGAGTGATGGAGACCTGGTCACAGGCCCCACACCTTCGGTTTGCTAGCCCAGGGTCTATAGGAAATGAAGTTGTCTCGCCCAAGATGCCGTGGGACTCGAGAAAAGAAATGTGATGGATAAAGCATCTTGGCAAGGCTGAAAGGGGGCTAAAAAGGAAAAAAAATGTGGGGTGCAACACGAGGACTTCCTAGGGGGTTACCCATTCTAGTACTTCTCTCGTCCAAGCACGCTTAACTTCAAAGTTCTGATGGGATCCGGTGCATTTGTGCGGGTATGATCGCACCCATCATATTGAGGGTGCAAAGCCCTTATGTATTGACGGTTCACAGTCCCATCCAATTGAGACGGCCCATTCAAAAGGCCCAATGGGCTTATCGACAACCCATCTGCTTCAACAACGTAGCATCATTGCAAGACGTGATATCGATGAGTTGTAGAGCCCTTTAATGTCCCGTGAGATAGGCCGTCGTCCTTTTCGCAACTCACAAAGAAACGACCCGGGACAAAAAAGCAGCGACAAAGAAGAAAAATGGCCAAAAACTGATGAAAACATTCAATTTTAAGTACCAAAAGTAGGTGCAGCCGGTGAGTCTGGCAGCCCCAGTCGTAGAGCTCCCGGAGAGCTTTCCAATGGTATACTCTGTACTACATAACTCCTTACGGATAAAAAGTTATGGTTACTAGAGTGACAGAGACCTAGTCGCAGGCCCCACGCCCTCGGTTTGCAGGCCCAGACTCTACGGGGAACAAAGTTGTCTTTCCCAAGAATCCGTGGGACTTGAGAATACAAATGTGATGGATGAAGCATCTTGGCAAGGCTAAATGGGGCAAAAAAAAAAAGTGGGGTGCAACACAAGGACTTCCCAGGGGATCCGATGCATTAGTTATGGTATGATAGCACCCGTCATGTTAAAGGTACAAAGCCGTTATGTTTTGACAATTCACTGTACCAGCCAAGAGAGACGGCCCATTCAAAGGGCCCAACGGGCTTATCGACAGCCCATTTGCTTCAACAACGCAGTATCCTCGTAAGACATGATATCGATGTGTTATAGAGCCCTCTAATGTCCCGTGAGTTAGGTTGTTGTCCTTCTTGCGGCTCAGAACAAACAACCCAGTACGAAAAGCCAGTGCAAAAACAAGAAAAGTGGCCTGAAATTGATGAAAATGATCAATTTTGGGTACCAAAAATGGGTGCAGCTTGTCAGGATTGTTGCCCATGTCGTAAAGCTTCTGGAGAGCTTTCCAACAGTATATTGTGCGCTGTATAACACCTTACGGATCAAAAGTTATGGGCACCCAAGCAACGAAGACCTGGCCATAAGCCCCACGCCCTCAGTTTGCGGGCCCAGCCCCTACGAGAATTGAAGTTGTCTTGCCCAAGATGTCGTGGGACTAGAGAATAGAAATGTGATGGACAAATCATCTTCGCAGGGCTGAATGGGGCAAAAAAAAAGGGTGCAACACAAGGACTTTCCAAGGGGTCACCCATCCTATTACTACTCTCGCCCAAGCTTGCTTAACTTCAGAGTTCTGAAGGGATCTTGTGCATTAGTACTGGTATGATTGCACCCGTCTTGTTAAGGGTGCAAAGCCCTTATATGTTGACGGTTCACAATCCGAGCCAAGAGTGACGACCCATTCAAAAGGCCCAATAGGCTTATCAACAGCCCATCTATTTCAACCACGTAGCATCCTCGCAAGACGACATATCGACGAGTTGTAGAGCTCTCTAATGTCCCACGAGTTAGGTTGTCATCCTTTTCACGACTCACAAAAAATGACCCAGGATGAAAAGCGGCGCAAAAAGAAGAAGAGTGACCCAAAACTTATGAAAATGTTTGATTTTGTGTACCGAAAATAGGTGCAGCAGAGCAAGCTTGCTGCCCCAATCGGAGAGCTCCCAGAGAGGTTTCTTACGGTATTCTATGCACCACATAACTCCTTACAAATCAAAATTTATGGGCACCGGAGAGAAGGAGACCTAATCACTTGCCCCACCCCTCGGTTTGCGAGCCCAGACTCTACGGGTAGCGAAGTTGTCTTGCCAGATATGCCCTGGGACTCGAGAATAGAAATGTGATGGATAAAGCATCTTGGCAAGGCTGAATGGGGCAAAGAAAAAAAAAGGAGGGGTGCTAGACGAGGACTTCCCAGGGGGTCACCTGTCCTAGAACTACTCTTATCCAAGCATGCTTAACTCCAGAGTCCTGATGGGAACTGGTGCATTAGTGCTGGTATGATCACACCTGTCATGTTGATGGTTCAAAGCCTTTATGTGTTGACAGTTCACAGTCCCAGCCAAGAGAGACAACCCATTCAAAAGGCCCAATGGGCTTATCGATAGCCCATCTACTTCAACAACGCAACATCCACGCAAGATGTGATATCGACGAGTTGTAGAGCCCTCTAATGTCCCGTGAGTTAGGTTGTTGTCCTTTTTGTGGCACACGACGAATGACCCAGGACGAAAAAACAACGCAACAAGAAGAAAAGTGGCCCGAAACTGATGAAAATGTTCAATTTTGGGTACCAAAAATGGGCGCAACCGAGCAGGCTTGGTGGCCCCATCGTAAAGCTCCCGTAGAGCTTTACAACGATATACTGTGCGCAACATAACTCCTTATGGATCAAAAGTTATGGGCACCGTGTAACGCCCGAAATTTTTCCGTACATTCACTTACTGTTGCATCCACTAGATGCGCATTTCTTCTGTGCTTTATTAACTAACTTCTTTAGTTACTATTCATTCCATTTTTCAACTACATAATTACCATGAATTAGCATTTTTCTTAAATCATAATAATTGTTTTAGGAATGAAAAAAATATGCATTGGAGCTAAGTATATCTGAGCCTTCGTTTGGAAAATGAATTGTGGAAACTAATGAATAGTATTACGTGATGGACTTTGTGAGTTAGTTAGCTAACTTAAATTAATGCGCTTAAGAATTATTTTAAAGCTAACTAGGCTCATTTTAGAAGACCATTTGAGCACCCAACTTGACCCCACCCTAACATATACTCAACCAACATACAACACATGACATAACTTAGCAAAACAAAAAACAAAAATTGTGCTAAAATCCTTGTAGCAAACCCGACAGCTCCTTGCAGCCAAATGAAGAAATTTTGCTTCACCAATCCAAGCCAATCAAAGCTAGGATCAAGTGTTTTAGGTTGTCTACAAGCCTCCTAGGAGTTCCTACGCGCATTGGTGAGGGTTTTTATGCTTGTTTGTGCATTTTGAAATTGTTGCTCATTTCTTGAATTCCTAGATTTTCTATCAAATGCTATTGTAATGCTTGAATATGCTTAGATATGTTGTATGTATGTAGAAGAGGCCTAATTTATGCTATTGTTTCATAGTTTAAACGGTTGAGCTTGTTAATCGTATGGCATGAATAGTGACGGGAAAACTAGGGTTTTGCGTAATTAGACTTTATAGCTTGAATTAATGGTTCTAATAGGTGCTTTAAATGTTAATGAAAGTAGTGTAAAGGCCCCGTAGGGTTTAATTGCTCATAACTTAGCTAAAGAAGAAAATAGCCGACTTTTAGAACGGGGTTTCGAGGTTATCGTGAATCCGGGTAAAATTGGCCTTTACTTTTGGTGTTCCTAGGCTAAGTAGACCCTTATTATGCTTTGTTAGCCTTTGTTTGAGTCTCAGGTGAGGTACTTGTGGTACAAAGTCAAAAGAAGGAACTTGGGGCTTTCAGGCTAAATACAGGTAATGGCGTGACTTTGAGGGTCCTAAGGGTGTCTAATAGGTTAACTAGAAGCATGGAATAGACCACTTATGAATCTAGAATAATGGCATGAGTTTGAAAGGAAAACGAATTGGATTATAGAGGGGTTTAGGTACAAATTCGATTGTCTCATGCTTCTAAGACCTTGACATGACTCCTAGTGTGTTTAAAAGTGGTTTCAAGATGTTTTGGAGCTTGTGGTACAGTTCTATATGAATCTTGAATATGCCTCTTTGTAATTTGCTTAATTGCTTATATAAAATGCTTCTATTCTAACTGTTTTGAGGTCAACCTACTTTGTTGATCCTCCCACGTGTTATTGCTTATATTATTGATATTGACTTGTCATGGTTAAGTGCATTGCATGTTGGTTGCGCAACCATAGTGTCAAGGGCGGTTGTATTGAATATCTATTGGGTGGCAGTAGACTTGCCAGTGGATATTCGATCTCCGTACCCTATTCTCTCACTCGCTCGGTCTAGAGATTGCCAGGGGGTGTTGGGTCGTAGGACTATTGGGGTACATCCGGAGTATACCCACTGAAGTGATTAGGGTTATGCCGGCACATTGATCGTGGTTCGTGGTTCATGATCAAAGACAAGAGAATTCTGGAGTGTTGGGGTTTAGTGTATCGTATCTTTTGTTATGTGTGATCTCTAACTAATTATATTCCCCTTTACTTGCTTTTATTGCTTATTTTCTATAATTGTTGCATTGCACGTACTGGGTAGTCTTTAATCCTCACTGGGCAATAGTGGTTGCTCATACCTCGCTAACATGTTTCAGGAGACGCTGTGGTTGAACCCCTGCTTGACTTGGTTGAGGGGGAAGATCAGGAGGTTTAGACTAATCTGTTGCCTTAGTAGCTGTGTCTAGTTGCTTGAGGTGGATTATGTTCCTGTTGATAAGTGAAGAACTTATTTGTTTTACTTTATGTTCTATTTTGTAGCCTAAGTGCTATGTACATGTTATGTAGTTGCAAGATGAAAGATAAATGGTTGTAGTAGTAGATTTGGAACCATGGCATGTAATAACTTATGTTTCTTCTTCTAGCTACCTTGCATGTTTGGGGGTGAATAAAGGGATGTCTTTAACTTCTAAGAATGTTTAATTGCTATCATAGAATGGTATGATAAGCGTCTTTTGTAAAGAAGTTAAGTTACAAATGCATGCTTGCATAAATCTGAACTGTTGTAAGTTTTAAGGCTTGGATGGTCCTAAAGCTAAGTTCTTTACTTATAAATGGTTGTCTTGTTATGTTGTGGCTTTATTGATTGTTTACAGGTTTTCAGAATGTCCATAGTACAGAGGAGACTTTGTCCGTTTTTCGGGTCCAGACTTAACCTTTAGAGTGGGGTTGGGTCGGGGTGTTACATATAGGTGGTATCAGAGCTATTAGAATGCATAAGTCGGGATAGGTTTCTCGATCTGTGGGTAGAGGTCTATTAAGTGATTGCATGATTGCATGAATCAGTGACTCTTTGATTGACTAAGTGGGAATTGCATTGGTAAAGGACATGCTAGCATGGAAATGGGAATATGAAAGGTCTTTTAAGTGTTAATGATGAAATGTGGAAAGTCTAGAATGTAAAGTGTGATTAGGTGACTTTATGTGAATTAATTTGAACTTCTTCTTTTGTGTTTTACTTGTAAACTACATATATACCTGTCATAACACTTTCCGTTCTAGCTGTTTGAGATGGGGCCTCGTCAACAAAACAAAAATCATAATATTGCCGAGGAAGAGGAAGTAGATCAGCAGATTCTTAATGCACTGCTAACAAGTGCTATAGGCCAGATTGCATAGGTATTACGGAGGCAGGGAGATGATGCACCTGTATGTAATCTTGGTCAGGGCCAAGTTGGTGCAGTGGGTGGTGTTAGCAACTATCTTGAGAAATTTCTGAATCGTGGAGCATCTAGTTTCTTTGGGGAGCCAGATGATATGCAAGCTGAGCAGTGGTCGAACAAGGTAGAGAAAATTCTTACAGGCCTTGAGTATACTGATGAGAGGAGAGTTGCATGTGCTGAATTTTTGCTCGACAGAGATGCCGAGCAGTGGTGGTACACCGTGAAATCTAGATGGGCAACAGAGGCAGTACCACGGACTTGGGATGAGTTTGTTAGAGAATTTCGTGAGAAGTACATTACTGAAACAGCTATCGAGAGGCGAGAACAAGAGTTCATTAATCTGAAACAGGGCAACATGACTGTTGACCAGTATGATGTTACTTTTACCCGTCTGTCACGTTATGTGCCTGCATTAGTTCAGCCTGAGAGCAAGAGAATCCAGAAGTTTTTTATGGGGCTGAGGCCTGATATCTCTTTGAATCTGTCCACTCAAGACTATCCTTCCTATGCAGCAGCTGTTAGAATTGCCGCCAAATATGAGAAACGTAAGGCCGACCTGTTTGAAGAATTGAGCCAGCCGAATAAACGGCCACACCAGACTCAGAGTCAGGGATTTCAGAGGCAGACCGTTTCAGTTTGTTAGAGCCAGCAGCTGAGGCAGACTCAGAGTTATACCGGGCCTACTCAGACTCAGGCACGACCAGTTCAGAGTCAGAATTAGGGATAGTCTCGTCCAATTGCAGCTCGATCTCAGCAAGGTAGTTCAGCTACCTCTTCTTACAGAGCTCATACGGGAGGAACTACTGCAAGACGTCACCAGCAGTACAGCTTATGTCCGCTTTAGGGCCACATTAAGGAGGTTTGCTAGAGGAAGTTGAACAAGTGTACAGGTTGCAGGAGTGACTAGCACAGAATGAAAGATTGTTTGAAATTCAAGAATACCAAGGGTCAAACATCTGGTCAGAGTTCTCAGACTAGGGTACCAGTTGCAGTACCAGCACCACGGGGGCAGGCCCGAGTATTTGTTTTGGATGCTAAGGAGCTCCCAGATATGACCGCTGTGGTAGAAGGTACCTTTCTCCTTAATGATTAATCAGTTAAGGTTTTAATTGACTCCGGGGCAACTCATTCATTTATTACTCCCACTTGTGCACAAAATGCTAAACTGAAACATTATAAACTGTTGCATGAGATTGTGGTCTATACTCCTATGGGTCCGAAGTTTGTTACTAAGTCTATTTGCAAAGCATGTAATATTTATATTGAGGGTCGTGTATTTCTTGCTGATTTGATTATTCTACCCTTCAATGACTTTGAAATTATATTGGGGATGGATTGGTTGGGGAGATATTATGAACAGCTTGACTGTAGAAAGAAGATTGTAAGATTAGAAATGCTTGACCAGCCTATAATTGAAATAGTTGGTAATAGAAAATCTACTGGAACTCCTATCATTTCTTCTATTAGAGCATCTAAACTGTTGAGCAAAAGTTGTGAGGCTTATCTTGCATATTTACTAAATCAACCTGGGGACCAGTTGAAATTTAATGATGTACCTATTGTGAGAGAGTTTCTGGGGGTCTTTCCTGAGGAATTACCTGGTCTACCACATGATAGAGAGATAGAGTTCATGATTGACTTATTACCGGGGACTATACCTATCTCTAGGACTCCGTATAGAATGGCTCTACCTGAATTGTAGGAATTGAAAGTTCAATTGCAGGGTTTACTTGAGAAGGGATTCATTCAGTCGAGTTCTTCACCTTGGGGTGCACCAGTTCTATTTGTTAAGAAGAAGGACGGATCTCTTCTCTTGTGTATTGACTATCGGGGTCTCAATCAGGTGACTATCAAAAACAAATATCATTTCCCTTTATTTGAGGAGTTATTTGATCAGTTGCAGGGCGCCAGGGTGTTTCCTAAATTTGATCTAAGGCTGGGTTACTATCAGTTGAGGATCAAGAAAGATGATGTTCCTAAAACTGCTTTCAGAACTCGTTATGGCCATTATGAGTTTGTTGTTCTGCCGTTTGGTCTAACTAATGCTCCCGCCGCATTCATGGATTTAATGCAGGGGTATTCCGTCCTTATCTGGACCAATTTGTAGTTATCTTCATTGATGATATTCTTGTATATTCTAAATCTGAGGTGGAGCATGAACAACATCTCAGGATTGTATTGCAGACTCTTTAAGAGCATCAGTTATTTGCAAAGTTCAACAAATGTGAATTCTGGCTAAAGCAAATTGCTTTTCTTGGTCACATTATCTCGCAGGATGGTATTTCTGTTGATCCAGCAAAGATTGAAGTTGTATTAGCTTGGAAACGGCCTGAAACTGTTACTCGGATCCGTAGTTTTCTTGGCTTAGCTGGATATCATCGGAGATTTGTTAAAGATTTCTCTAAAATTGCAGGGCCTTTGACTCAGCTCACTCAAAAGAAAACTGTATTTGATTGGAATGATAAGTGTGAGGCTAGCTTCCATGAATTGAAGAAGAGATTAACTACATCCCATATTCTTGCTTTACCTGAGGGTTATGATAATCTAGTGATCTATAGTGATGCTTCTAAGGAAGGTATGGGTTGTGTATTGATGCAGAATGGAAAGGTTATTGCATATGCTTCCAGAAAACTGAAACCCTATGAACTCAATTATCTGACGCATGATCTTGAGCTCACAGCTATTATTCTTGCGTTAAAGAAATGACGTCATTATCTCTGGGGCAACAAGTTTGAAATCTTTACAGATCATAAGAGCCTGAAGTATCTATTTTCACAAAAAGAGTTGAACATGAGGCAGAGGCGTTGCCTAGAATTACTTGACGACTACAACTGTACTATCAATTAGCTTCCAGGCAAGGCCAACATTGTTGTTGATGCTTTGAGCCAAAAGGCTACTGTTGCTAGCTTAATCATCAAGAATTGGGAATTCATGGAAGAGCTATGCTTATGGAAGCCTAAAACTTCATATTCTGGTATTCAATTCGCAAGTTTGCAGATTCAATCTTTATTATTATCCAGGATTCGAGAAGCTCAACAGACTTATCCTTCTTTGTTGAAAATCTTAGAGAAGTCTAAAGGGGGAGAGTCAGATTTCAAACTGCATGACGATGGCATTCTTAAATTTAAAGGTAGAATCTGCATTCCGAGTGAGCCTACTCTGAAGAAAGATATTCTTGTTGAGGCACACAACTCTAAATATACTATCCATCCGGGCAGTACAAAGATGTACAAGGATCTGAAATAGAACTTCTGGTAGAACAACATGAAAAGAGAGATTGCCGATTATGTTGCTAGATGCCTTACTTGTTAGAAAGTCAAAGCGGAGAATCAGAGACCCGTAGGGTTATTACAGCCGTTGGCTATACCTGTATGGAAGTAGGACCATATTACTATGGATTTCATTTCAGATTTGCCGAGGTCTTCAAAGGGAAATGACTCAGTTTGGGTTGTCGTTGATAGATTGACCAAGACTTCCCACTTTACTGCTAAAAAGAAGACTGATTCTATTGATAAGTTAGCGGAGTTATATGTTGAGAATATTATCAGACTTCATGAGATTCCAAAGAGTATTGTGTCAGACAGAGATTCCAGGCTCACATCTCAATTATGGCAGAAGATTTAGAAAGCTTTGGGCACGACTTTGATCTTCAGTACTGCTTATCACCCTCAGACGGATGGTCAATATGAGAGAACTATCTTAATCCTCGAGGATATGTTACGAGCCTGTATTCTGGACTTTGGAAAGAGTTGGGAGAAATATTTGTCACTCACAGAGTTTGCCTATAACAATAGTTATCAAGCTACTATTGGGATGGCACCGTAGGAGGCATTTTATGGGCGTAAATGCAGGTCTCCTCTCTATTGGGATTAGGTTGGTGAGATGAAGACTATCGATCCTACTCTATTGCCTGAGATGAACATAATGATTGATCATGTGCAGCTTATCAAAAATAGGATGCTTACGGCCCAGAGTCGATAGGAGAGTTATGCAGATAGGCGTCGCCGAGATTTAAAGTTTGCCTTGGGTGATCGGGTATTTATAAAAATCTCTCCTCGTAAGGGTTTGATTTGGCATGGTAATGGACGTAAACTCAGTCCGAGATATGTTGGACCGTTTGAAATCACTGAGAGAGTTGGTGCATTGGCATACAGGCTAGTTTTACCTCCTAGTTTGGGCAGAATTTACGATGTCTTCCATGTATCTACGCTTCAGAAGTATCAGCCAGATCATTCTCACATACTTGA
Organism: Ehretia macrophylla; assembly: GCA_037974665.1. Taxonomy (NCBI): domain Eukaryota; kingdom Viridiplantae; phylum Streptophyta; class Magnoliopsida; order Boraginales; family Ehretiaceae; genus Ehretia; species Ehretia macrophylla. The sequence continues at coordinate 33,987,480 of CM075776.1, forward strand.
GCCAGAGCCACTAGAGATCAGTGAGACTTTGACTTATACAGAGAAACCTCTTCGGATTGTAGATCAAAAAGTTTAGGAGGTGAGAACTAGAAGCATTATGATGGTTAAGGTTCTGTGGGATCATCCGGGGTAGAGGATGCTACATGGGAGAGAGAGGAGGAGATGTGAGAGAAATATCCAGAGTTATTTGCCGAATCATGTAAGAATTGCGTGGACGCAATTAGTTTAAGGGGGAGAGGATGTGATGCCTGAGATTTTTTCATACATTCACTTACTGTTGCATCCACTAGTTGCGTATTTCTTCTGTGCTTTATTAATTGTCTTCTTTAGTTACTATTCATTCCATTTTTCAACTACATAATTACCATGAATTAGCATTTTTCTTAAATCATAATAATTGTTTTAGGAATGAGAAAAATATGCATTGGAGCTAAGTGTATTAGGAGCCTTCGTTTGGAAAAGGAATTGTAGAAACTAATGAATAGTGTTACGTGATGAACTTTGTGTGTTAGTTAGCTAACTTAAATTAATGCGCTTAAGACTCGTTTAAAGCTAACTAGGCTCATTTTAGAAGACCATCACCCTAACATATACTCAACCAACACACAACACATGACATAACTTAGCAAAACAAAAAAAAAAAATTTGTGCTGAAATCCCTGTAGCAAACCCGACAGCTCCTTACAGCCAAAGGGAGAAATTTTGCTTCACCAATTCACCAGTCCAAGCCAATCCAAGCTAGGATCAAGTACTTTAGGTTGTCTACAAGCCTCGAATGAGTTCCTACGCGCATTGGTGAGGGTTTTCATGCTTGTTTATGCATTTTGAAATTGTTGCTCATTTCTTGAATTCCTAGATTTGCTATCAAATGCTATTGTAATGCATGAATATGCTTAGATATGTCGAATATGTGTAGTAGAGACTTAATTTATGCTATTATTTCATAGTTTAAATAGTTGAAATCGCTTGTTAATCGTAGGGCATGAATAGTGATGAGAAAACTAGGGTTTTGCATAATCGGACTTTATAGCTTGAATTAATGGTTCTAATAGGTGCTTTAGATGTTAATGAAAGTAGTGTAAAGGCCCCGTAGGGTTTAATTGCTCATAACTTAGCTAAAGAATGAAATAGTCGACTTTTAAAAAGGGGTTTCGGGGTTATCGCGAATCCGGGTAAAATTGGCCTTCACTTTTTGTGTTCTTAGGCTAAGTGGAACCTACTTATGCTCTGCTAGCCTTCGTTTGAGTCTCGGGTGAGGTACTTGTAGTACAAAGTCAAAAGAGGGAATTTGGGGCTTTCGGGCTAAATACAGGTAATGGCGTGACTTTGAGGGTCCTAAGGGTGTCTAATAGGTTAACTAGAAGCATGGAATAGACCACTTATGAATCTAGAATAATGGCATGAGTTTGGAAGGAAAACGAATTGGATTACAACAAGGTTTTGGTACAAATTCAATTGTCTCACGCTTCTAAGACCTTGACATGACTCCTAGTGTGTTTAAAAGTGGTTTCAAGATGTTTTGGAGCTTTTGGTACAGTTCTATGTGAATCTTGAATATGCCTCTTTGTAATTTACTTAATTGCTTATATAAAATGCTTCTATTCTAACTGTTTTGAGGTCAACCTACTTTGTTGATCCTCCCACGTGTTATTGCTTATATTATTGATATTGACTTGTCATGGTTAAGTGCATTGCATATTGGTTGCGCAACCATAGTGTCAAGGGCGGTTGTACTGAATATCGGTTGGGCGGCAGCGAGCTTGCCAGTGGATATTCGATCTCTGTACCCTATTCCCTCACTCGCCTGGTTTGGAGATTGCTAGGGGCTGTTGGATCGTAGGACTATAAGGGTACATCAGGAGTACACCCATTGGAGTGATTGGGGTTATTTCGGCACATTGATTGTGGTTCGTGGTTCATGGTTTGTGATCAAAGACAAGAGAATTCTGGAGTGTTGGGGTTTAGTGTATCGTATCCTTTGTTATTTACTATCTCTAGCTAATTCTATTGTCCTTTACTTTCTTTTATTGATTATTTGTTATAATTGTTGCATTGCACATCCCCGGTAGTCTTTATCCCTTACTGGGCAATAGTGGTTGGTCATACCTCACTAACATATTTCAGGAGACGTTGTGGTTGAACCCCTGCTTGACTTGGTTAAGGGGGAAGATCAGGAGGTTCAGACTGATCTGTTGCCTTAGTAGCTGTGTCTAGTTGCTTGAGGTGGATTATGTTCCTGTTGATAAGTGAAGAACTTATTTGTTTTACTTTATGTTCTATTTTGTAGCCTAAGTGCTATGTACATGTTATGTAGTTGCAAGATGAAAGATAAATGGTTGTAGTAGTAGATTTGGAACCATGGCATGTAATAACTTATGTTTCTTCTTCTAGCTACCTTGCATGTTTGGGGGTGAATGAAGGGATGTCTTTAACTTCTAAGAATGTTTAATTTCTATCATAGAATGGTATGATAAGCGTCTTTTGTAAAGAAGTTAAGTTACGAATGCATGCTTGAATGAATTTGAACTGTTGTAAGTTTTAAGGCTTGGATGGTCCTAAAGCTAAGTTCTTTAGTTATAAATGGTTGTCTTGTTATGTTGTGGCTTTATTGATTGTATACAGGTTTTCAGAATGTCCACGGTAAAGAGGAGACTCTATCCGTTTGTCAGGTCCAGACTTAACCTTTAGAGTGGGGTTAGGTCAGGACGTGACACACCGAAGCGACGAAGACCTGGTCACAAGCCCCACGCCCTTGTTTTGCAGGCCCAGACTCTACGGGAAGCGAAGTTATCTTGCCCAATATGCCGTAGGACTCGAGAATAGAAATATGATGGATAAAGCATCTTGGCAAGGCTGAACGAGGCCAAAAAAAATGGGGGAGGGGTGCAACACAATGATATCCCAGGGGGTCACCCATCCTAGTACTACTTTCGCCTAAGCGTGCTTAACTTCAGAGTCCTGATGGGATCCGGTGCATTAGTGCTGGTATGATCGCACCTGTCATGTTGAGAGTGCAAAGCCCTTATGTGTTGACTGTTCATAGTTCCACCCAAGAGAGACGGCCCATTCAAAAGGCCCAATAGGCTTATCGATAGCCCATCTGCTTCAACAACGTAGCATCCTCGTAAGACGTGATATCGATGAGTTGTAGAGCCCTCTAATGTCCTGCGAGTTGAGTTGTCGTCCTTTTCGCGGCTCACGACGAACAACCCGGGAGAAAAAAAGCAGCGTAAAAAGAAGAAAAATGACCCGAAACTAATGAAAATGTTCAATTTTATGTACCGAAGTCATACAAAGTCGAGCAAACTTGCTGCCCTCGTCGTAGAGCTCCCGGAGAGCTTTCCAATGGTATATAGTGCGCTACATAATTCGTTACGGATCAAAAGTTATGGGCACCGGAGCGATAGAGACCTGGTCACAGGCCCCACACCCTCGGTTTGCGGGCCTAGACTCTACGGTGAGTAAAGTTGTCTTGCCCAAGATGCCGTGGGACTAGAGAATAGAAATGTGATGGATAAAGCATCTTGACAAGGCTGAACGGGGCAAAAAAAAAATAAGGTGGGTGCAACACGAGGACTTCCCAAGGGGTCACCCATCCTAGTACTATTCTCACCCAAGCACGCTTAACTTCGGAGTTCTGATGGGTTCCGGTGCATTAATTATGGTCTTATCGCACTTGTGATATTGAGGGTGCAGAGCTGTTATGTGTTAACGGTTCACAGTCCCAACCAAGAGAGAAGGCCCATTCAAATGGCCCAATGGGCTTATCAACAGCCCATCTGCTTTAACAACGCAACATCCTCGCAAGACATAATACTGAGGAGTTGTAGAGCACTCTAATATCTCGTGAGTTCGGTTTTCCTCCTTTTCGCGGCTCACGAAGAACAACCCAGGATGAAATAGTAGTGCAAAAAGAATAAAAATAGCCTGAAATTGATGAAAACGTTCAATTTTTAGTACCAAAAATAGGTGGAGTAGAGCAGACTTGCTGCCCCCGTCGTAGAGCTCCTGGAGATCTTCGTAACGATATACTGTGTACCGCATAACTCCTTATGAATCCAAAGTTATGGGCATCAGAGCGAAGGAGACCTTGTGACAGGCCCCACGCCCTTGCTTTGAGGGCCCAACCTTTACAAGAACCGTAGTTATCTTGCCTAAGATGCCGTGGGACTTGAGAATAGAAAAGTGATGGATAAAGCATCTTGGCAAGGCTAAACAGGGCAAAAAAAATTGAAAAGAGGGGTGCAACACGAGGACTTCCCAAGGGGTCACCCATCCTAGAACTACTCCCGCCCAAGCACACTTAACTTCGGAGTCATGATGGGATCCGGTGCATTAGTGCTGGTATGATCACACCTGTCATGTTGAGGGTGCAAAGCCCTTATGTGTTGACGGTTCACAATCCCAGCCAAAAGAGACAGCCCATTCAAAAGGTCCAATGGGCTTTTCGACAGGCCATCTGCTTCAACAACGCAGCATCGTGGTAAGACGTGATATCGATGCGTTATAGAGCCCTCTAATGTCCCACGAGTTAGGTTCTCATCATTTTCGCTACTCACGACGAACGACCTAGGATGAAAAAGCAGCGCAAAAAGAAGAAAAGTGGCCTGAAACTAATGAAAATGTTCGATTTTGGGTACCGAAAATAGGCGCAGCAGAGCACGCTTGCTGCCCTCGTAGGAGAGCTCTTGAAGAGCATTGCAACGGTATACTCTAAGCTGCATAACTCCTTACGAATCATAAGTTATGGCCACCGGAGAGACGGAGACCTAATCGCAGGCCCTAAGCCCTCGGTTTGCGGGCCCATACTCTATGGTGAGCGAAGTTGTCTTGCCCAAGATGTCGTGGGACTGGAGAATAGAAATGTGATAGATAAAGCATCTTGGCAAGGCTAAACAGGGCAAAAAAAAGGGGAAGGTACAACACGAGGACAACCCAATGGGTCACCCATCCTAGTACTACTCTCACCCAAGCATGCTTAACTTCAGAGTCCTAATAGGAACCGATATGTTAGTGCTAGTATGATCTCATCTGTCATGTTGAGGGTGCAAAGCCCTTATGTGTTGACGGTTCACAGTTCCAGCCAAGAGGGACAGCCCATTCAAAAGGTCCAATGGGTTTATCAACAGGCCATCTACTTCAACAATGCAGCATCGTCGCAAGATGTGATATCGACACGTTGTAGATCCCTCTAATGTCCCGCGAGTTAGGTTGTCGTCTTTTTCGCAGCTCATGATGAACGAGCCGGGACGAAAAAATAGTGCAAAAAGAAGAAAAGTAGCCCGAAACCGATGAAAATTTTCAATTTTGGGTTCTGAAATCAGGCACAACAATGCTGGCTTGCTGCCAAGTCGTAGAGTTCCCGGAGAGCTTTATAATGGTATACTGTGTGAAGCATAACTCCTTATGGATCAAAAGTTATGGGCACCGTAGCGACGGAGACTTGATCACAAGCCCCACGTCCTTGATTTGTGGGCCAAGACTCTATGGGGATCGAAGTAATCTGGCCAAATATCACGCCCCGACCCAACTCGCAAAAGGCCAAGCCCGGACCCGGCACATGGACGGAGTCTCCTCTGTACCGCGAACGTTCCGAAACCCTACATTCAATATGATATTCGAGAAACCACAACATTCATTTGAGACAAGCCAACATTCTTTTAGAAAACATACATCTTTTCATTAAAAACATTGCAACCCAAAAATGATATGCATACTACACAATTATTTATGCCACTAAACCATTAACCATTAGCATGCATTTCCTTACTAGTCACATGAGTATATATTTACAACATTACAACCTTTAATCCTTTACAACATAAGACCATCTAGGCCTCAAAATAGATACGACATTCAAGGCTATAAGCCTCAAAATAAAGCGACAACCAAGCATTAAACACATCAAGCATGGCTCGCACAAAAGTCTGGCAACCAACCACCAGCAAAGCAAAGAAGTGCTATCACGGAAACACCTCCACCTGCTCCTCCTCCTCTATTACCTCAATAGGGTCTGCTTCAACTACTCCTGTAAAAATATACTATAGAAAGGAATGAGCAAAAACTATTGCTCAGCGAGGGCAATTGGTCTCAAGGACGGAGATGAGAGGAGTATGCAATGCAATTAATCAAGCAATTCATACAAATATTATATAGAGATACAACAAAGCCATCAATAAAGCAAACCAAGCATTAAAACTATAAACACTCATTCAAAGGATACGATACTCTTTTCACAAGCAACTTTCAATCACGAACTCGATGACGACGCGCCGGCCCAAACCACCTTATAACACTAGTTTGGAATACCCCGGAAGTATCCATCAATCAACGACCCAAATCTCCCTGGGAGGCAACCCAAGCGAGAAGAGGGAATAGCCACGGAGCTAGAGCAACCAACACTGGCAACCCGAGGTTACCCAGAAAGGCCCATCACTCACGCGCTGGACACTATGCAATGCAAGACTCGATACAAGGTGATAAACGAGCAATAAAGCCACACGTGGGAGAATAACAAAGTAGGTTACTCTCGCACGCAATAGCAACAGTTGATAAGCATTTCAATCAGAATCAATTCAAACAAGTATATCAAGCAACCGTAAGCATTCTATAGGCATAATATCAAGAAAACAAGCAAAATCACAAATCGGCCCCAACTATCAAAACACTACCATTTCCAAACGAGCCACGAGTTCTGGAAACCGACTTCGCCAATCCTCCTAGGTCACCATAGGGCACGTCTAAAGACCCCGAAACCCTACTTTACCCTAGAATTCGCGCAAAGCCCCGATTTCTCCCTTTGCTCGTTTGAACTACAACTATACCAACCAAACGCCTAACCAACGCCATAATCACACCAAAAGTACTTCCATGGCCTCCCGAAACAATGCTAACACGCGAAACGAGAAAACGCTAAAGTCGACCTAAACGACCCCGACTTTCACCAAGGCATTTTTCTCAATTTTTCCATTACGCAACCTAAACTAACCATACATTTAGGCATTCTAGCATACCTAGCACATTTTTACATCAACAAAAAGCATAACAGCGCAACTTCATCGTTACAAGGGTTTACTATTCATAAACTACTATTCAACAACCAATTTAAATTGCAATCTTAACATTTAACTACAGAAAATGTTAAAAAGCTATAAATACATGTTCTACAATTGGCAAGGAACATTCTAGAAGCATCAAAACAATTTAAACAACAATCTACGGATAAATCTCAAAATTCAAAAAGTTGACATACATAACATTTAAATGCGCAAATAACATGCTTCCCTCACCTTAGGCACTCCTAGTCGCTAGGAAAATAACGATGGATGGCTCGGTAACAACCCCGCACAAACTCACGCGAAGATTGGAAGTTTTGAAAGTTGAAAATTGTTTTTTTTTCCTCTTCAATATTTCAGCCAGCTCAAGGACTGAGTTTTCAGCTTTGTCTTTTATTTTTCTTTGTTATTTGCTTATTTAAAAGATGACAACTTGGTCAAAGGTCAAACCCCCTTGGTCAACTAACTTAAAATTGGTCAAATAGCCTATTTTCATGTATTTTTAAGCTAAAACAACTAAGGAAATGTTAATTCTAGCTAACAACAATTAAATTATAAAATTTAAGGCACTAAAATACTAGTTTCACTATTTGCTGAGGACTAGGAACCGCTCTCTAGCTATCGCTCCCTAAATGCAATGCACTTTGCAACAACAAAGAAGTAACAATTAAATCTTAAAGAATTTAAGAAATATAATTTCCAGAAAGATAATCAAGAAATTCCATATTCTGTGCTCGGGTATTACACCCTATCCCCCTTAAAACAATTGCGCCCACGCAATTCTTACCTGGTCAACAAACAACTCCGGATACTGATTCCGAACTTGGTCCTCTCTTTCCCAAGTCGCTTCCTCAAACCCATGATGATTCCACATAACCTTTACTAACGGAATACTCTTCCTGCGAAGCTCCTGAATTTTTCGATCCACAATTTGAATCGGTTTCTCTTTATAAGACAACTTTTCTTCAATCTGCAAAGGCTCTGGTTCAAGTACATGTGAAGGATCTGGATGGTACTTCTTTGACATTGACACGTGGAAAACATCGTGTAGTCTCGACAAACTCGGAGGTAAAGCTAACCGATAAGCCAAATGACCTACCTTCTCAGTGATCTCATACGGACCCACATACCTGGGACTAAGTTTCCCGCTCTTACCATGCCGAATCAATCCCTTTCGAGGAAAAATCTTAAGAAACACCCAATCTCCCAAACCAAACTCAAGATCCCGACGGTGCTTATCCGCATAACTCTTCTGACGACTCTGAGCTGTAAGCATATGCTGGCGAATAAGGTGAACATTATCCACCATCTTAATCATCTCAAGTAACACAGTCGGATCAACTGTTCTCATTTCTCCAACCTCTTCCTAATACAATGGGGATCTGCATTTACGACCATACAACGCCTCGTAGGGAGCCATACCTATAGTAGATTGATAACTATTATTGTAGGCGAACTCCGCTAAAGGCAAAAACTTCTCCCAATTCTTCCCAAAGTCTAGCACATATGCTCGAAGCATGTCTTCCAAGATCCTGATAGTTCTCTCAGACTGGCCATCGGTTTGTGGATGGTATGCAGTACTGAAGCTCAATTTAGTTCCCATGGCCTCTTGCAACTTCTGCCAAAAACGAGATCTAAATCTTGGATCTCTATCTGACACTATACTCTGTGGCACACCATGAAGTCTCACAATATTAGCAACATAAAGCTCAGCTAGTTTATCAAGGCTATCCTGTTTGTTCACGGGAATAAAATGTGTAACTTTAGTCAAGCGGTCCACAACAACCCAAACAGAATCACACCCTCTCGGAGATCTAGGAAGATCGGTCACAAGGTCCATTGTTATATGCACCTACTTCCATTGCGGAATCGACAACGGTTGCAGAAGCCCGGCTAGCCTCTGATGCTCAACTTTAACCCTCTGACAGGTCAAACATCTGGATACATACCCAGCAATCTCCCTCTTCATATTGTTCCACCAGAAGTGTTGTTTCAAATCTCTATATATTTTAGTACTGCCCGGGTGAATCGTATACCTCAAATTATGTGCCTCAGATAGAATCTCATTCTTCAAAGTCGGATCACCAGGAACACACACCCTGTCCCTAAATCTGAAGATACCATCTGCATGTAATTTAAACTCCAACTCTTCCCCTTTTCCTTTTTCTTGGATTTTCAAGATGTAAGGATCAGTCTTCTGAGCCTCTCTGATCTGTGCTAACAACCCTGACTGAATCTGCAAACTAGCAAATCGAATCCCTACCTCAGTAGCTTCTGGCTTCCAAGAACAAATTTCTTCCAAAGTCTCCCAATCCTTGATAATTAAGCTTGCAACAGTAGCCTTTCGGCTCAAAGCATCAGCAACAACATTTGCCTTACCTGGCACGTAGTTAATAGAATAGTTGTAACTACTCAATAGCTCTAGCCATCTCCGCTGCCTCATATTCAGATCCTTCTGTGAAAACAAATACTTGAGACTCTTGTGGTCAGTAAAAATTTCAAATCTGCTACCCCACAAGTAGTGACGCCACTTCTTCAAAGCAAACACAACTGCAGCTAACTCAAGGTCATGTGTAGGGTAATTGACTTCATATGGTTTCAACTTCCTAGAAGCATAAGCAATCACCTTACCATTCTGCATTAAAATACAACCCAAACCTTCTTTAGATACATCACTGTAAACAACAAAGTTTTATGTACCCTCAGGTAAAGCTAGTATAGGAGCTGTAGTTAGTCTCTTCTTCAATTCTTGGAAACTGGATTCACATTTGGCATCCCAGTTGTAAGCAACTTTCTTTCGAGTCAACTGGCTTAAAGGTCTAGAAATTTTGGAAAAGTCTTTAACAAACCTCCGGTAGTAACCTGCCAACCCAAGAAAACTCCGAATCTCTGACACCGTCTCAGGTCTCTTCCAAGATGAAACAACTTCAATCTTAGCTGGGTCCACTGAAATCCCTTGATCTGAAATGATATGGCCTAGAAAAGATATCCGATTCAACCAGAATTCACACTTGCTGAATTTTGAAAAAAGCTTGTTTTCCTGCAAAGTCTGTAGCACAATCTTCAAATGTTGTTCATGTTCAGCCTCATTCTTCGAGTACACTAAAATGTCGTCAATAAAGATTACGACAAACTGATCAAGATAAGGTCGAAAAACCCTCTGCATTAAGTCCATGAATGCGGCTGGTGCATTCGTCAATCCAAATGGCAACACAACAAATTCATAGTGGCCATATCTAGTCCTAAATGCCGTCTTTGGTATATCGTCACTCTGAATCCTAAGTTGATAGTAACCCTGCCTCAAGTCAGATTTGGAGTAAACACTCGCACCCTGCAACTGGTCAAACAATTCTTCAATCAACGGCAAGGGGTATTTGTTCTTAATTGTGACTTGATTAAGTCCCCTGTAATCAATACATAACCGTAGCGTGCCGTCTTTCTTTCTCACAAACAACACAGGCGCACCCCATGGCGAAGAACTAGGTTGTATAAACCCTTTCTCAAGCAAGTTCTGAAGCTGAATTTTTAATTCCTGAAGTTCAGCCGATGCCATTCTATAAGGACTCCTAGAAATTGGCGCAGTGCCTGGCACAAGATCAATCACGAACTCAATCTCCCTATCCGGTGGTAAACCCGGTAATTCCTCGGGAAATACACCAAGGAAGTCTCTAACAACCAGAACCTCATTCAAATTCAACTTATCAGTAGGCTGATTGATCAAATAAGCTAAGTAAGCTTCACAACCCTTATTCAACAACTTAGAAGTCTTGATCACTGATAAAAGAGGAATTCGGGCAGCCCTACAGTTCCCAACAATCTCCAGTACCGGTAGGTCAGGAACCTGGAGATAAACAATCTTTGTTCTACAATCCAATTGAGCATAATATTTCCCCAACCAGTCCATTCCCAAAATAATTTCAAAGTCACGGAATGGTAGTATAATTAAATCAGCAGGAAATTTACGGTTCTCAATGCATATATCACAAGATTTGCAAATAGACTCAGTAACAAATTTTTCACCCAAAGGCATACTAACTTCAACTTCATGCGGCAGTTTATCAATGCAAACATTCACAGATCGTGTACATGCAGGAGTTATAAACGAATGTGTAGCTCCGGGATCAATCAAAACTTTAACTGGCTGAGTATTGAGAAGAAAGGTACCTTCCACTATAGCTATAGTATCGGGTAGCTCCTCTGCATCCAGTGCAAAGACCCTAGCCTGAACCCTCTGTGCTGGACCTGTACCTGCAGCCCTATTCTGAACACCCTGGCCTCCAGTATGGCCCTGAACATTCCTATACTTAGGGCAATCTCTCACCCTATGGTCATCACTCCCACAACCAGTGCATTTACCACTCTTTCTCCAACAATTTGCCTCAACATGCCCCGATCGATTACAAAAGTTACACTACTGATTTTGCCTTACAACAGTGTTTCCCGTAGGTGCGGGGGCTCTGGTAGTAGTAGGAACTGTACCTCCCTGCTGGGGTCTAGTCACAGCTGGCCTAGCCTGAATCTGCTGCTGTGGCTGATACGGACGTTGCTGAGGAACCTGCACAGAAGTCTGATACTGCCTCGGCTGACTCTGGCTGCTCTGGCCCAAATACTGCTTCTTACTCGGCTGACTACTCTCAGCTATCATCTCAGCCTTCCGTTTCTCAAACTTCGAGGCTGCTTGGAATGCCTCGGGAAAAGTAGTATAGGTCTGCCCAATCAAATGCAACTGTATGTCCATTCTCAGCCCACGAACAAACCTATGAATCATCCTCCTAGCCGGCCGTACCAACTCGGGCATATACCTCAACAGGCTAACAAACCTAGCCTCATACTGTGCAACAGTCATGTTTCCCTGCTTCAGGGCCACAAACTCATCTTCCCGCCATTCCATAGCCATCTCGGGAATATACTTGTCCCGAAACTCACTCACAAAATCATCCCACAAATGCGGTACATCCTCACAGTCCCACCACCTCTTGACAGTATTCCACCACTGCTCTGCATCACCCTCAAACAGGAATGACGCATAATCTATTCTTGCCTCATCAGTGTACCTCAAAGCGGTGAAAATTTTCTCAACACGATTAATCCATCTCTCGGCTGCCTCATCATCCGGCTCTCCGAAGAACTTACCCGGCTCGTGCCTTAGAAATTTCTCCAACTGATTATTCTCAACTCTATACCCCTGTCCACCAGGATTAGCTTGATTTCCCTGGGGATTATTATTCCTATCCTGCCTCTGCTCATGCAGTACCTGGGTAATCCGGTCAACCGCTGTAGTCATAGTAGCCATAAACTGCTCAGGCAACGGTTGCTGACCCTGTTCTGCTGCCTCTTCATCTGCCCCTAGACCTTGAGTACCACGACGTGGCAGCATAGTAGCAATTCACAAAAGCTGGCAGCATATAAAAGCAGTTTATAGACAGAGATATAGCACATAAGATTAGATAACACTCAAGTCAATAACAATCAAACATTCTAACACACAATTCACATAACACAAGATCGACATGCCAAACAAATTCACTTTAAACACATAAGCACTCTAAGTTCACAAAGTCATGCTATAATACTTTCTTTCCACTTAACAATCATACAATAACACTCTAGCATTTTGGACCTTTACCCCACAGACTGAGAACCATATCCCGGCTCATGCAAGACTATCATGCTCTGATACCACCTAAAGATGTCACGCCCCGACCCAACCCCACAAAAGGCCAAGCCCGGACCCGACACACGGACGGAGTCTCTTCTGTACTGCGGACGTTCCGAAACCCTACATTCAATATGATATTCGAGAAACCACAGCATTCATTTGAGACAAGCCAACATTCTTTTAGAAAACATACATCTTTTTATTAACAACTTTGCAACCCAAAAATGATATGCATACTACACAATTATTTATGCCACTAAACCATTAACCATTAGCATGCATTTCCTTACTAGTCACATGAGTATATATTTACAACATTACAACCTTTAATCCTTTACAACATAAGACCATCTAGGCCTCAAAATAGATACTACATACAAGGCTATAAGCCTCAAAATAAAGTGACAACCAAGCATTAAACACATCAAGCATGGCTCGCACAAATGTCTGGCAACCAACCACCAGCAAAGCAAAGAAGTGCTATCACGGAAACACCTCCACCTACTCCTCATCCTCTATTACCTCAATAGGGTCTGCTTCAACTACTCCTGTAAAAATATACTATAGAAAGGAATGAGCAAAAACTATTGCTCAGCAAGGGCAATTGGTCTCAAGGACGGAGATGAGAGGAGTATGCAATGCAATTAATCAAGCAATTCATACAAATATTATATAGAGATACAACAAAGCCATCAATAAAGCAAGCCAAGCATTAAAACTATAAACACTCATTCAAAGGATACGATACTCTTTTCACGAGCAACTTTCAATCACGAACTCGATGACGACGTGCCAGCCCAAACCACCTTATAACACCAGTTTGGAATACCCCGGAAGTATCCATCAATCAACGACCTAAATCTCCCTGGGAGGCAACCCAAGCGATAAGAGGGAATAGCCACGGAGCTAGAGCAACCAACACTGGCAACCCGAGGTTACCCAGAGAGGCCCATCACTCACGCGCTGGACACTATGTAATGCAAGACTCGATACAAGGCGATAAACGAGCAATACAGCCACACATGGGAGAATAACAAAGTAGGTTACTCTCACACGCAATAGCAACAGTTGATAAGCATTTCAATCAGAATCAATTCAAACAAGTATATCAAGCAACCGTAAGCATTCTATAGGCATAATATCAAGAAAACAAGCAAAATCACAAATCGGCCCCAACTATCAAAACACTACCATTTCCAAACGAGCCACGAGTTCTAGAAACCGACTTCGCCAATCCTCCTAGGTCACCATACGGCACGTCTAAAGACCCCGAAACCCTACTCTACCCTAGAATTCGCGCAAAGCCCCGATTTTCCCCTTTGCTCGTTTGAACTACAACTATACCAACCAAACGCCCAACCAACGCCATAATCACACCAAAAGTGCTTCCATGGCCTCCCGAAACAATGCCAACACGCAAAACGAGAAAACGCTAAAGTCGACGTAAACGACCCCGACTTTCACCAAGGCGTTTTTCTCGATTTTTCCATTACGCAACCTAAACTAACCATGCATTTAGGCATTCTAGCATACCTAGCACATTTTTACATCAATAGAAAGCATAACAGCGCAACTTCATCGTTTCAAGGATTTACTATTCATAAACTACTATTCAACAACCAATTTAAATTGCAATCTCAACATTTAACTGTAGAAAATGCTAAAAAGCTATAAATACATGTTCTACAATTGGCAAGGAACATTCTAGAAGCATCAAAATGATTTAAACAACAATCTACGGATAAATCTCAAAATTCAAAAAGTTGACATACATAACATTTAAATGTGCAAATAACGTGTTTCCCTCACCTTAGACACTCCTAGTCGCTAGGAAAACAACGCTGGATGGCTCGGTAATAACCCCGCACAAACTCACGCGAAGATTGGAAGTTTTGAAAGTTGAAAATGGTTTTTTTTTCCTCTTCAATATTTCGGCCAGCTCAAGGACTGAGTTTTCAGCTTTGTCTTCTATTTTTCTTTGTTATTTGCTTATTTAAAAGATGACAACTTGGTCAAAGGTCAAACCCCCTTGGTCAACTAACTTAAAATTGGTCAAATAGCCTATTTTCATGCATTTTTAAGCTAAAACAACTAAGGAAATGTTAATTCTATCTAACAACAATTAAATTATAAAATTTAAGGCACTAAAATACTAGTTTCACTATTAGCTGAGGACTAGGAACCGCTCTCTAGCTATCGCTCCCTAAATGCAATGCACTTTGCAACAACAAAGAAGTAACAATTAAATCTTAAAGAATTTAAGAAATATAATTTCCAGAAAGATAATCAAGAAATTCCACATTCCAGGCTCGGGTATTACACCCAAGATGCCGTGGGACTCGAGAATAGAAATGTGATGGAGAAAACATCTTGGCAAGGCTGAACGGGGCCAAAAAAAAAGGGAGGGGGGGTGCGACACGAGGACATCCCAGGGGGTCACCCATCCTAGTACGATTCTCGCCCAAGCATGCTTAACTTCGGAGTCCTAATGGGATCCAGTGTATTACTACTGGTATAATCGCACCTATAATGTTGAGGGTGCAAAGCCCTTATGTGTTGACGGTTCAAAGTCCCAGCCAAGAGATATGGCCCATTCAAAAGGCCCAATGGGCTTATCGACAACCCATTTGCTTCAACAACATAGCATCCTCGCAAGACGTGATATCGACGAGTTTTAGAGCCCTCTAATGTCCCACGAGTTAGGTTGTCATCCTTTTCACGGCTCACGACGAATGACCCGGGACGAAAATGCATCGAAAAAAGAACTAAAGTGATCCAAAATCGATGAAAATGTTTGATTTTATGTACTGAAATCATGCACAGCCGAGCAAGCTTGATACCCCCGTCGTAGAGCTGCCAAAGAGCTTTCCAATGGTATACTGTGCGCTGCATAACTCCTTACGGATCAAAAGTTATGGGCACCGGAGCGACGAAGACATGGTCACAGACCCCACGCCATCGGTTTGCGGGCCCAGACTCTACAGGGATCGAAGTTGTCTTGCCCAAGATACCGTGGGACTCGAGAATAGAAATGTGATGGATAAAGCATCTTGGCAAGGCTAAACTGGGCAAAAAAAATATAAGGGGGGTGCAACATGAGGAATTTCCAGATGGTCACCCTTCCAAGTACTACTCTCACCCAAGCATGCTTAACTTCGGAGTTCTGATGGGTTCCGCTGTATTAGTGCTGGTATGATCACACCCATCATGTTAAGGGTGCAAAGCCATTATGTGTTGACAGTTCACAGTCCTAGCTAAGAGAGACGACCCACTCAAATGGCCCAATGGGCTTATCAACAGCCCATCTGATTTAACAACGCAGCATCCTCTCAAGACGTGATACTGAGGACTTCTAGAGCACTCTAATGTCCCGTGAGTTAGGTCTTCCTCCTTTTCGCCGCTGAAAACGAACAACCCGTGATGAAAAGTAGCGCAAAAAGAAAAAAAAGCCTGGAATTGTTGAAAACGTTCGATTTTGGGTACCGAAAACAGGCTTTCTACCCTCGTCCTAGAGCTCCCGGAGATATTTCCAACTGTATACTGTGCGCCACATAACTCCTTACGAATCAAAAGTTATGTTCACCAGAGCAAAGGAGACCTTGTCAAAGCCTCTACGAGAAACGAACTTATCTTGCCCAAGATGCCATGGAACTTGAGAATAAAAAAGTGATGGATAAAGCATCTTGGCAAGGCTAAATGGGGCCCAAAAAAAATTGAAAATGAGGGTGCAACACGAGGACAACCCAGGGGGTCACCCATCCTAGTACTACTCTAGCCCAAGCACGCTTAACTTCGAAGTTCTGATGGGATTCAGTGCATTGCTGTAGGTATGATCACACCTGTCATGTTGAGGGTGCCCTTATTTTTTGACGATTCATAGTCCCAGCCAAGGGAGATGACCCATTCAAAAGGCCCAATGGGCTTATCGATAACCTATCTGCTTCAAAAATGCAGCATCGTTGCAAGACGTGATATCGATGCATTGTAGAGCCCTCTAATGTCCCACGAGTTTGGTTGTTGTCCTTTTCGCGGCTCACGACGAACAACCCGAGATGAAAAAGCAGCGCAACAAGAAGAAAATTAGCCCAAAATTGATGAAAATGTTTGATTTTGGGTACTAAAAATGGGCGCAACCGAGCAGGCTTGCATTCCTAGTCGTAGAGCTCTTGAAGAGCTTCCAACGGTATACTGTGCGCTGCATAACTCCTTATGAATCAAACGTTATGGGCACCGGAGCGAAGAAGACATGGTCCAGGCCCTATACCCTCGGTTTGTGAGCCCAAACTCTACGGGAAATGAAGTTGTCTTCCCCAAAATGCAGTAGGACTTGAGAATAGAAATGTGATGGATAAAGCATCTTGGCACGACTGAAAGGGGGAAAAAAAAAGTGGGGTACAACACGAGGACAACCCAGGGGGTTACCCATCCTAGTACTACTCTCACCCAAGCACGCTTAACTTTGGAGTTTTGATAGGATCCGGTGTATTTCTGTTGGTATGATCGTACCCATCATGTTAAGGGTGTAAAGCCCTTATGTTTTGACAGTTCACAATCCCGGAAAGAGAGACGACTCATTCAAAAGGCCCAATGGGCTTATCGACAGCCCATCTGCTTCAAAAACGCATCATCGTCGCAAGACGTGATATCGATGCATTGTAGAGCTCACTAATGTCCCGCGAGTTAGGTTGTTGTCTGTCACGCCCTAACCCGGCCTATAAGGTTAGACTAAGGTGTGATCTAAACATTCAGGTCATATCACATACTTAATCGTTTATGAAGATTTAACACTTAATGTTTTGGCCTAAACTCCAAGGTTTTTTCTGAAAAACCGGCAGCATAACGGTTGTAAATGGGCTCTTTGGTTTGACCTAATTCTTTAAATGTCTCAAAATTTTCTAATCTCAAGTTTCATTTCCAACTAGGATTACTATTTAACATCAGTTGAAATGCCTATTGGTTATCTCAATGTCTCGTTTGATTTATAACCTAGCATGATACTATGTCTCGTTCGTTTGTTTATCCTCGTTACAAAAGTACCTGTTGATCTTAGCTTAATAGCGAGTACCTGTTTAAGATTGGATAGGTTCATTTACTTAGTCCTTAACTAATACATTATAACCTATGATAGATACTAGCGGTAATAATAGCAAAACGATCATAGTAGTGTCTAGTGTATGTCTAGCAATATCAGTACAAACCAAAATTAAACCCCAAATTACAACGGGGGTCTTTTACATTACAACATCGAGCAACATAAAAGGAAATAGTCTTCAAGTAGCATAAAGTCCACAAGTGGCCATAATCACGCAAAGCACACAAACAGGCAATCACTCCAAGGATTCATTGTTAGGCACACCGTCCTCGGGTACCTGTTCTGGATCTTCTTCACCTGAGATGATAAAAGAGGGTGAGTCCTTATGAACTCAGTGAGGGGGAAAAGATATAGGTTTTGAAACTCATTTTCCGGTTAACTTATGAAAATCCTTTTGCAAGCATGAATATAACAATAATATAAGGTAAATGAACAGAAATACCAGTCTTTCCTCCCCGAGGTTCTCTAGGAACCAAGCGAGAGTACTTATACACATAGTAAAAGGATACGGTGAGCTTTTACTCTCAGATCAATTCCAGAATCAGTTGTTGCGGCCGACTTCAAATCATCCCCCAAACACGCCAGGTGGGTATACTCCAAATGTACCCCGAAATCCTACGACCTAACTCTCCGAGGAAGTCTAGCCCCCAAGCGAGAGAGGGAATGGGACCATGGTAGTCACGAGTGCACCGGCAAGCCCGATGCCGCCCGGTGTCCGTGATCGCTACCATGCCGAAATGAAAGGTTGCAACCTTGTATGCAGTGCACATTTATGACATTAACATATCACATTAGGAGGACAACAAAGTAGGTTGCCTCCGGACAGTCATAAGATTGCACATTGACAAGTAAACAGGCGAGGCACGAATGGACAAGTAGTTTCACTTGAAAAGCATCTAGAGTTATATGAACATTAAACGGACAGCCATGTATCTCACATAACTCAAGTCATATAACTCAATTCAAAGTCCACGTAATCAAATAATAATAAGATTATATAACATGCAACAACATCTATGTGGGCTCGGATGCAAGAAAGCCTATTTGTCAACATGCAATGATCAAAATCACATTTAGGACTATAAGGGCATCTACGGGCAGCCTACTAAGCACATAATTCCACACAATATCCAAATGATGAACACTTAGCAAGACTACTTAGTCATTAGGGTTTCCATTTCGTGCATATCCGTGCAATTTAAGCCCCAAACCAATTCAAATTCAATCTCAAGCCATGCATCATTTAATTCAACATCCTCAAACATTCAAAACAGTCCACACAACATCCCAAAGCTACAATCCCAAGCATTTATTTCAACAAGAGAAGTTACAACAAATTTTCTAAGCATAACACTAAGTGAAGCCCTTACTGCAATAGGCTGTTTTCTCACAATCATGAAGATAAGCAAACAATCTCCAATTCGAGTGAATAAGATTTCAAATTAAATCTTAAGAAGTGAACTAAAATCAGAAACAAACCTTGCATCATTTGGAGTTCAGGATCATTAGTTATAGCCGAAACAGTGGGATAGCACAAAACTGTCCAGATTTGCACAAATTTCGATAATTGACGTTTTTGAGGTCGTTAGGGTCAGATTTAGCCTTAGTCCATTTCTGACAAAAATGTCCAGACCTAAAACATCTTGCAGCACACCAAATTTCATGCATTTTGGACATCATTTACTAAGTCAAATCTGGTTCGTTCTACAAGGTCAGTGCATCTGCCAAAACCTGCTTCATTTTTCCAGATTTCCAGATTTGGACACATTTTAAAGATTTGCTATTTTGAGGACCTTAGAGTCAAAATTAGCTTCGGCCTATTTCTGTGAAAAATGTTCAAAACTGGAAAAAATAGTCACCTACCAATTTTCGTGCATTTTAAACATCATTTGCCTAGCTAAACGTACCTCGAAACAACTGGTTAGAGAGCTGTCACATAATCCAACTTCACCTATCACCACTTTCAAGCCAAGATCTTGGCATGCATGGTTGAAGAAGCTTATGAACGAACATATAACTCAAGTACAGAAGAAAAGACATACATTTATGAGCATCCATGTGAATTTTTGAAGGATTTCCAAAAGGTTTTAGCCCTCACCTTAGCAAATCAACCAAGAAGATGCTCAAAACTTGTTGGAACACAATTTTCTTCTTCTTCTTTGCCTAGCCGAGATTCCAACTTGATTTTCTCTATTTTTCCTAACTTAGTGACCAAGCTCTTAGTACATGCATGTGGTTAGAACAAGAAGAAAAGAAATGGAAGCTTAAAAACTCACCTAGGGCCGAAATGAAGACTCAAAGGACATGCACGTGTGATTCTTGCATCCTAGCTAGCTTGCTTGAGTTTCTTTGATGGTTGCTTGTCTTGATCAACTATGGTGTGAAGAAGATGAGCTATGGAAGGTAAGAACTCAGCCAAGGCCGAGAGAGAGAGAGAAAAATGAGAGGGAGAGAGAGAAGTTGAGAGGAAATGAGAGAATATGACAAAGAATAAAGCTTTTGCAAGTTTGATGCATATGGTCAGCCTTGGGCAGCAAAATTCAGTCTTTTTGTGTCTTCGAGGAGTATTTTGAAATTGCTAGCATGGGCATGAAGTGTTTGGTCGAGCAAGGTGGAGATTTGAGGAGAATTTGAGTAATTTTTTATGCATTTGTGTCATAGAATGTCATAGTATGTCTAGGATTATAAATAAATTATGCAATGCTAGATTAAATGCACATAGTGGTCGGCCAAAGCTAGCTTCAATTCTGAATTTTTGTCATCTTTGAGCATTATTTTAATTGTGCCTTGAAGGTGCAAAAAGAATAAGGAATAAAGAATAAGGAATGTCTAGCTTTTTGTGAGATTTTGTCTTCTAGTGGGTTGAATTAGTAATTTAATAATAGTTAGTGGATTTTGTAGGATTAATTAATGACCTAGTGCCTCGTGTAAGATGCTTTCTTGATTAGCGTGAGGGCACGATTTCTTAGGTCTAGGGCACGCACTACGAGGTAGGGCACGAACTACGAGTCAAACGCACGTTTTTCAAGTAAATGCATGCAACCTTAATTGAATGCACATAATTCAATGTATGGCACACAAAACGAACAAAATTCTCAAACCTATGTCAAGGCACGCAAATCTAGGTTAGGGCACACGAAATGAGGTATCGCACGCAAATCAAGGTCGGGCCTCACATTGTCCTTTTTGCGGTTCACGACTAACGACCCGAAATGAAAAAGCAGCGAAAAAAGAAAAAAAGTAGCTCGAAATTGATGAAAACGTTCAATTTTAGGTACCAAAAATAGGCGCAGTAGTGTACGATTACTACCCCCATTGGAGAGCTCCCGGAGAGCTTTCCAACGGTATACTGTGCGCCGCATAACTCCTTACGGATTAAAAGTTATGGGCACCAGAGAGACGGAGACTTGATCATAGGCCCCACGCCTTTGGTTTGCGTCCCAGACTCTACGGGGAGCGAAGTTGTCTTGCCCAAGATAGCTTGCGACTCGAGAATAGAAATGTGATGGATAAAGCATCTTGGCAAGGATGAACGGGGCAAAAAAAAAGGGGAGGGTGCAACTCGAGGACTTCCCAAGGGGTTACCCATCCTAGTACTACTCTAGCCCAACCATGCTTAACTTCAGAGTCCTGATGGGAACCGGTGCATTAATGCTGGTATGATTTCACTTGTCATGTTGAGGGTACAAAGCCTTTATGTATGGATAGTTCACAGTCCCAGCCAAAAGAGACAGCCCATTCCAAAGGCCCAATGGGCTTATCGATAGCCCATCTACTTCAACAATGCAGCATCCTCGCAAGTCGTGATATCGATATGTTGTAGAGCCCATTAATGTCTGGAGAGTTAGGTTGTTGTCCTTTTCGCAGCTCACGACAAAGGACTCGGGATGAAAAAGCAGTGCAAAAAGAAGTAAAGTGGCTCGAAACTGATGAAAATGTTCAATTTTGGGTACTGAAATTGGGCGTAACAAAGTGGGTTTGCTGCCTCCGTTGTAGAGCTCTCTGAGAGCTTTCCAACGGTATACTATGAACCGCATAACTCCTTACAGTTCAAAAGTTATTTGCACCAGAGCGACGGAGACCTGTTCACAAGCTCCACGCCTTAGGTTTGCAGAGCCAGACTCTACGGGAAGCGAAGTTGTCTTGCCCAAGATGCCGTGGGACTCGAGAATAGAAATGTGATGAATAATGCATCTTGGCAAGGCTGAATGAGGCAAAAAAAAAAGTGTGCAACATGAGGACTTCCTAGGGGGTCACCCATCCTAGAACTACTCTTGCCCAAGCATGCTTAACTTCGGAGTCATGATAGGATCCGGTGCATTAGTGCTGGTATGATCGCACCTGTCATGTTGAGGGTGCAAAGCCCTTATGTGTTGATAGTTCACAATCGCAGCCAAGATAGACGGCCAATTCAAAAGGTCCAATGGGTTTATCGATAAGCCATCTACCTCAACAACGCAGCATCGTCGCAAGACGTGATAATGACGAGTTGTAGATCCCTCTAATGTCTCGCGAGTTAGGTTGTCGTCCTTTTCGCGGCTCACGACGAATGACCTGGGACGAAAAAGCATAGCAAAAAGAAGAAAAGTGGCTCGAAACTGATGAAAATGTTTGATTTTGGGGTCCAAAATCAGACGCTGCTTTGTTGACTTGCTGCCCCCATCGTAGAGCTCTCAGTGAGCTTTCCAACGGTATATTGTGCGCAGCATAACTCCTTATGGATCAAAAGTTTTGGGCACCGGAGCGACGGAGACCTGGTCACAAGCCTCACGCCCTCGGTTTGCAGAGCCAGACTCTACGGGAAGCGAAGTTATGTTGCCTAAGATGCCGTAGGACTCGAGAATAGAAATGTGATGGATAAAATATCTTGGCAAGGGTGAACAGGGCCAAAAAATAGGGGGTGCAACACGATGACATCCCAGTGGGTCACCCATCCTAGTACTACTCTAGTCCAAGCGTTCTTAACTTCGGAGTCCTGATGGGATCCGGTGCATTAGTGCTAGTATGATCGCACCTGTCATGTTGAGGGTGCAAAGCCCTTTATGTGTTGACGGTTCACAGTCCCAGCCAACAGAGACGGCCCATTCAAAAGGCCCAATGGGCTTATTGACAGTCCATCTGCTTCGACAACATAGCATCCTTGCATGACGTAATATCGACGAGTTGTAGAGCCCTCTAATGGCCCGTGATATTGGCCATCGTCCTTTTCACGGCTCACAAAGAACGACTCGGGACAAAAAAGCAGCCAAAAAGAAGAAAAGTGGCCAAAAACTGATAAAAATGTTCAATTTTGGGTACCGAAAATAGGCACAGCCGAGGAGTCTACCTACCCCCGTCATAGAGCTCCCGGAGAGCTTTCCAACTATATACTCTGTACCCCACAGCTCCTTACGAATCAAAAGTTATAGGCACTAGAGCGACGGAGACCTGGTCACAAATCCCACGCCATCAGTTTGGGGGCCTTGACTCTATGGGGAGCAAAGTTCTATTGCCCAAGATGCCGTGGGACTCGAGAATAGAAATGTGATGGATAAAGCATCTTGGCAAGGCTGAACGGGGCAAAAAAAAAAAAAAGGAGGTGCAACACGAGGACTTCCCAAGGGGTCACCCATCCTAGTACTACTCTAAACCAAGCACGCATAACTTTGGAGTTCTGATGGGTTTCGGTGCATTAGTACTGGTATGATCACACCTGTCATGTTGAGGGTGCAAAGCCGTTATGTGTTGACGGTTCACAATCGCAGCCAAGAGAGACAACCCATTCAAATGGCCCAATGGGCTTATCAACAGCCCATCTGCTTTAACAACACAACATCCTCACAAGACGTGATACTGAGGAGTTGTAGAGCACTATAATGTCCCTCGAGTTAGGTTGTCCTACTTTTTACGGCTCATAACGAATAACCCTGGACGAAAAAGCAGCACAAAAAGAAGAAAAATAGCCTGAAATTGATGAAAACGTTCAATTTTGAGTACCAAAAAATAGGCATAGTTTAGCTGACTTGCTACACACGTCGTAGAGCTGCCAGAGATCTTACCAATGGTATACTGTGCGCTGCATAACACCTTATGGATCAAAAGTTATGGGCACCAGAGCGAAGGAGACCTTGTCACATGCCCCACGCCCTCTCTTTGTGGGCCCAGCCTCTACGAGAAACGAAGTTATCTGGCCCAAGATGCCATAGGACTTGAGAATAGAAAAGTGATGGATAAAGCATCTTGGCAAGGCTAAACGAGGCAAAAAAAAATGGAATGCAACACGAGGACAACCCAGGGGATCAGCCATCCTAGTACTACTCTCGGCCAAGCACGCTTAACTTCGGAGTTTTGATGGGATCCGATGCATTACTATTGGTATGATCGTACCTGTCATGTTGAGGGTGCAAAGCCCTAATGTTTTGACGGTTCACAGTCCCAACCAAGAGAGACGACTCATTCAAAAGGCCCAATGGGCTTATCGACAGCCTATCTGCTTCAAAAACGCAGCTTCATCGCAAGACATGATATCGATGCGTTGTAGAGCCCTCTAATGTCACATGAGTTAGGTTGTTGTCCTTTTCGCAGCTCACGACGAATGACCCAGGATGAAAAAGCAGCACAATTAGAAAAAAAATGGCCCTAAACTAATGACAACATTCGATTTTAGGTACCAAAAATGTGCGCAGCCGAGCAGGCTTGCTGGGCCAGTCATAGAGCTCACGTAGAGCTTTTCAACGGTATACTGTGTGCCGTATAACTCCTTACGATCAAAAGTTATGGCCACCGGAGAGACGGAGACCTGCTCACAGGCCGCACGCCCTCAGTTTGAGAGCCCAGACTCTACTGGATGCAAGGTTGTCTTGCCAAAGATGCCATGGGACTTGAGAATAGAAATGTGATGGATAAAGCATCTTAACAAGGGTGAAAGGGGGCAAAAAAAAAGTAGGGTGCAACACGAGGACTTCGCAAGGGGTTATCCATTCTAGTACTACTTACGCCCAAGCACGCTTAACTTTAGCGTTCTGATGGGATCCGGTGCATTTGTGCTGGTATGATCATACCCATCATATTGAGGGTGTAAAGCCCTTATTTATTGATGGTTCACAGTCCTAGCCAAGAGAGACAGCCCATTCAAAAGGCCCAATGGGCTTATCAACAACCATCTGCTTTAACAACGCAGCATCCTTGCAAGACGTGATATCGACGAGTTGTAGAGCCGCCTAATGTCTCGCAAGATAGGTCGTCGCCCTTTTCGCGGCTCACAAAGAATGACCCGGGATGAAAAGTAGCGAAAAAGACAAAAAGTGGCAAGAAACTGATGAAAACGTTCGATTTTGGGTAATGAAAATAGGCGCAGCCGAGAACTCTGGCTACCCCCGTCGCAGAGCTCCCAAAGAGCTTTCCAACGGTATACTCTGCGTAGCATAACTCCTTACGGATCAAAAGTTTTGGTCACCGGAGCGACGGAGACCTGGTCACAGGCCCCACGCCCTCGGTTCGAGACTCTATGGGGAGCAAAGTTGTCTTGCCCAAGATGCCGTGGGACTTGAGAATACAAATGTGATGGATAAAGCATCTTGACAAAGCTAAACGGGGCAAAAAAAACTGAAAAAGGGGTACAACATGAGGACTTCCCAGGGGGTCATCATCCTAGTACTACTCTTGCCCAAGCTTGCTTAACTTCGAAGTTATGATAGGTTCTAGTGCATTAGTTATGGTATGATTGCACCCGTCATATTGAGGGTGCAAAGCCCTTATGTTTTGATGGTTCACTGTTCTAGCCAAGAGTGACGGTCCATTCAAAAGGCCCAATGGGCTTATCGACAGCCCATATGCTTCAATAACGTAGCATCCTCGCAAGATGTGATATCGATGTTTTATCGAGCACTCTAATGTCACACGAGTAAGGTTGTTGTCCTTTACGCGACTCAAGACAAATGACCCGGGATAAATAAAGCAGCGTAAAAAGAAGAAAAGTGGCCTAAAACTGATGAAAACATTCGATTTTGGGTACCGAATATGGGCGCAGCAAACCAGGCTTGTTGTCCTTGTCGTAGAGCTCCCGGAGATCTTTCCAACGGTATATTGTGCACTACATGACTCCTTACGGATCAAAAGTTATAGGCACAGTAGCGACGAAGACCTGGTCATAAGACCTACACCCTGGTTTTGCGAGCCCAGACTCTACAGGAAATGAAGTTGTCTTGCCCAAGATGTCGTGGGACTCGATAATAGAAATGTGATGGATAAAGCATCTTGGCACGGCTGAACGGGGCAAAAAAAAGTGGGGTGCAACACGAGGACTTTCCAAGGGGTCACCCATCCTAGTACTACTCTCGCCTAAACTCGCTTAACTTCAGAGTTTTGATGGGATCCGGTGCATTAGTGCTAGTATGATCGCACCCATCATGTTGAGGGTACAAAACCCTTATGTGTTGACGCAGTCCTAGCCAAGAGAGACGGCCCATTCAAAAGGCCTAATGGGCTTATCGAGATCCCCTCTACTTCAACCACGCAACATCCTCGCAAGATGCGATATCGACGAGTTGTAGAGTGCTCTAATGTCCCACGAGTTAGGTTGTCGTCCTTTTCACGGCTCACAAAGAAAGACCCGGAATGAAAAAGCAGTGCAAAAAGAAGAAAAGTGACCTGAAACTGATGAAAATGTTCAATTTTTGGTACCGAAAATGGGAGCAGCTGATCAGGCTTGTTGCCTCCTTCATAGAGCTCCCAAAGAGCTTTCCAATGGTATACTGTGTGCCGCATAACTCCTTACGGATCAAAAGTTATGGGTACTGGAGCGAGGGAGACCTGGTCGCAAGCCCCACACCCTTGGTTTGCGGAGCCAAACTCTACGAGAAGCGAAGTTATCTTGCCCAAGATACCGTGGGACTTGAGAATAGAAATGTGATGGACAAAGCATCTTGGTAAGCCTGAACGGGGCAAAAAAAAAGTAGCGTGCTATACGAGGACTTCCCAAGGGGTCACCCATCCTAGTACTACCCTCACTTAACTTCAGGGTTCTAATAGGATCCGATGCATTAGTGCTGGTATGATCGTACCCGTCATGTTGAGGGTGCAGAGCCCTTATGTGTTTACGGTTCACAGTCCTAGCCAAGAGAGACAACCCATTCAAAAGGCCCATTCGGCTTTACGACAGCCCATCTACTTCAACCACGTAGCATAATCTCAAGACATGATATCAACGAGTTGTGGAGCCTTCTAATGTCCTGCAAGTTAGGTTGTTGTCCTTTTCACAGCACACGACGAACGACCCGAGATGAAAAAGCAGCGCAACAAGAAAAAAAGTGGCCCAAAACTGATGAAAATGTTCAATTTTGGGTTCCGAAATCAAGCACAATCATGCTGGCTTGCTGCCCCAGTCATAGAGCTCTCGAAGAGCTTTCCAACGGTATACTATGCACAGTATAACGCCTTATGGATCAAAAGTTATAGGCACCGGAGCAATAGAGACCTGGTCACAAGCCCCACGCCCTCGGTTTGCGGAGCCAGACACTACGGGAAACGAAGTTATATTGCCCAAGATACCATGGGACTCGAGAATAGAAATGTGATGGATAAAGTAACTTGGCAAGGCTGAATGGGGCCAAAAAGAATAAAAATGCAACACGATGACATCCCAAGGGGTCACCCATCCTAGTTCTACTCTCACCTAAGCATGCTTAACTTCGGAGTCCTGATGGGAACCTGTGCATTAGTGCTGGTATGATCGCACCTGTCATCTTGAGCGTGCAAAGCCCTTATGTGTTGACGATTCACAGTCCCAGCCAAGAGAGACGGCCTATTCAAAAGGCCCAATGGGCTTATCGACAGCCCATTTGCTTCAACAACGTAGCATCCTCACAAGACGTGATATCAACGAGTTTTAGAGCCCTCTAATGTCCCACGAGTTAGGTTGTCGTTCTTTTCGCGGCTCACGACTAACAACCAGGGATGAAAAAGTAGCACTAAAAGAAGAAAATTGGACCAAAATTGATAAAAACGTTCGATTTTGGTTTTCAAAAATGGGTGCAGCCGAGCAGCCTTGCTGGCCCCATCGTAGAGCTCCCGGAGAGCTTTTGAATGTTATACTACGCATCGCATAACTCCTTACGGATAAAATGTTATGGGTACCGAAGAGACGGAGACCTAGTCACAGGCCCTATGCCCCCGGTTTGCGTGCCCAGACTGTACGGGAAGCGAAGTTGTCTTCTCCACGATGCCGTGGGACTCAAGAATATAAATATGATGGATAAATCATGTTGGCAAGGCTGAAAGGGGGCAAAAAAAAGTGGGGTGCAACACGAGGACTTCCCAAGGGGTTACCCATTCTAGTACTACTCTCGCCCAAGCACGCTTAACTTCAGAATTTTGATGGGATCCAGTGCATTTTTGCTGGAATGATCGTGCCCGTCATGTTGAGTTTTCAAAGCCCTTATGTATTGACGGTTCACAGTCCTAGCCAAAAGAGACAGCCCGTTCAAAAGACCCAATGGGCTTATCAACAACCCATCTGCTTCAATCCCACAGCATCCTCGCAAGACGTGATATTGACGAGTTGTGGAGCACTCTAATGTCCCACGAGTTAGGTTGTCGTCCTTCTCACGGCTCACAAAGAAATGGAATTGGGGCCCTATCGCTTATGACTACTTGCTAAGAGATGATCCTATGGTTAAATGTGTTCAATTGTGTGGTTAGTAGGCTGCCCAATAAATGCTAAATATGCTTGAGATGGTTTAAGTGTGTCTTGTTGTCCTTAGCAAATAAAATCGACACCCGAGCACGGCTTTACAAACCCTAATGACCCCGTAGAAACCCTAATGACCCCGTAGATTCCCAAGTCCTAAACCACACTCGTGTAACTTATAATTGATGCTGAGGATTGTTAATAGGCTGCCCGTATTTGTCCTTATAGCTCTAAACATGATTACCAATGATTGCATGTTGATAAGTGAACTATTCTTGTACCCGATTTTGTGTAAGTGTCGTTGCATGCTTGCATGATCTCAACACTTGATATATGAACCCGGAATGAGTTATATGACTTGATTTACATGTGTTACTTGGCTGCCCGTTTAATGTTCATAAACCTCTAAGTGTTCTACAAAGTGAAATTACATGTCAAAGCATGCCTCGTGTGTTTACTCATCAATGTGCGATCTTATAATTGCTCGGAGGCAACCTACTTTGTTGTCCTCCTAATGTGATATGCTAAATGTTATAATTGTGCATTGCATACAAGGTTGCAACCTTTCATTTTGGCATGGTAGCGTTCGCGTCACTCCGGGTGGCATCAGGCTTGCCGGTGTATTGGCGTGACTACCATGGTCTAATTCCCACTCTCGCTCAAGGGCTAGACTTCATCAGAGAGTTGGGTCGTAGGTTTGGTGTACATCTGGGGTACACCAGTTGGAGTGATAAGTGGATGATTGAAGCCAGCCGCAACAACTGTTATCAAAAATGAATTGAGAGCAAAAGCTCACTGTATCCTTTTCATTATGTGTTTAAGTACTCTCGCTTGGTTCCTAGAGGACCTCGAGGAGGAAAGACGGATAAATGTGTTTATTTATATTTATGTTATGATATGAACTTGCTTATTTCATATGACATGTTTTCAAAAAGGGTTTTTTCATAGGATTAACTGGGAAAGAGTTTTTAAAACATTATCTCTCGTTCCTCCTCGCTGAGTTCATAAGGACACACCCTCTTTTATCATCACAGGTGAAGAAGATTTGGAACAGGTACTTGAGGAGAATGTGTCTGTTGATGATTCCTTGGAGTGATTACGTGCTTTATGTGCCTTGCTTGTCAGTGGCTATTCTGTAAACGTTGTGTTTGCTTTGAAGACTACTTATTTTGTTGATGTAAATGACACCGTTGTAATTTAGGTCTAATTTTGACTTGTACTGATTATAACTAGACGAACACTCTAATTGGTCGTTTTGCTATCACTATTTTGATTTAGTAACTATCATAGGCAACTGAAACATTAGGCTAAGTATCAAATAAATGAATCTATGTAATCTTACCCAGGAACTTATTCATAGGCTAAAGGATAACAGGTACTCGCATAAAGGAATTGACAAATAAACAGATCATAGTTATCTTGTTAGGCTTGTTAATCAAATGAGACTTTTGAGTTAGATCAATAGGCATATCGGTTGATGATACAATAGGGATCTTAATTGGAATCGAAACAATGATTAGAAGTTTTGAGGCATTTAGAAAATTAGGTCGAACCAAAGGTCTTAAATATAGCCGTCATGTTGCCGATTTTATGGAAAAACTTTTGGAGTTCTAGGCCAACGTTAAGCATTAAATCATAACAAAAGGCTAAGACTGTGAAATAGTATAAATTAATTAGGTCATACCCTAGTCTAGTCTCCTTAGGTCGGGTTGGGGCGTGACATCCATGCCGCACGATGGTGCACGCATGGTGCGCCTATGCCGCATGATGGTACGTGCATGGGGCGCGCCTACCGCACGAAGGTGCGCCCATGGTGCGCCCATGGCGCACGATGGTGCACGAATGGTGCGCCCATGGTGGACGATGGTACGCGCATGGTGCGCCCATGCCACACGATGGTGCGCGCATGGGATGTACATGCCGCACGAAGGTACACGCATGGGGCGCCTATGCCGCACGACGGTGCGCACATAGGGCGCCCATGCCGCACGAGGGTGTACGCATATGGTACGCATGCCGCACAATGGTACGCGCATATGGCGCCCATGCCCCACGATGGTGAACGCATGATGCGCCTATGCCGCACGATGGTACGCGTATGGGGCGCGTATGCCGCACACCATGCTGCACGTTGGTGCGCGCATGGGGTGCGCATGTCGTACAACGGTGCGAGTATGTGGCGCCCATGCCGCACTGTAGTACACGCATGGGGCATGCATGCCGCACGATCAGGTGCACACGCCGCATGACAGTGCGCGCATGCGCCGCGATGGTGCGTGCATATGGCGTACTTGCCACACGACGGTGTGCACGTGGGAGGCTGTTGGGGCACAGGTTTGGGGTACTATAGGGCACTATGGGGCACTATGGGGGTATGCTTGGAGGATGTGGGGGACAACTTGGGCACTACTTGGGGACGTATTGAGGGTCATTCGAAATGTATTATCAGACAAATGTGGACATTTTTGTGCTTTTACAATTGTTTTTCGAGTCCATGAATTATTCTTAACAAAGTCCTTTGCCCAATGAATATTTTGTCACACTCGGGAGGCGAATTAGATTAATGGGGTTCTGAATTCATCCAAAAAAAATTTTCCACGCCAAATATCATCTAAACAAATTAATTTATGAATTAATATAAATTTTCCATAATTTTCTAGTATTTTATCTTATTTTTTCCTAATTTTCATAATTATTAAATATTAAAAATTATTTTTTCAAAAAAATAATCTTGAAACATTTGGATATCATATCCTAATATAAACAAATTAATTTATGAATTAATATAAATTTTTCAGAATTTTCTACTATTTTTTCTGATTTTTTCCTATTTTTGACAATTATTAAATATTAAAAAATATTTGTTCAAAAATAATAACCTTGAAGCATTTGGGTATCATATGCTATCAATTAGAAGCATGTTGGATACAAAAATCATGCCAAATGGGGCCTTGTATAGTGTAAAACACCCATTATGAATCTCTGGCAAAATGTACGCTACTACTGTCACTTGGGTTTTTGCATCTAAATGTACTATAAGGGGGTATGTGGTGTCAAGCCCCCTGGTCGAGGTCCATGTGGGGGGATGTTGTGGGCACTTCGTGGCACATTGTGGGCTATATCGTGGACTATATTGTGGGCGGAAATGCCTACCGAGTGAATCATGCCGAGGTATTGAATTGCATACCCTTACGTTAGGGCCGTGCCACCCCCACCCTGCGTCCCCTAGCATGTCCCTCGGCGTGGCACCAGGATGGCTAATGAGGAACGCAGTGGCTTCCCTAGCCCCTCATTATCTATCTTGTTGCCGCACGCAGCACAGTCGGCGTCATTTGGATGGCTAATGAGGGGGCGAGTGGTTGCCCCAGTATAAAACTAGTTATCCTTGTGCCGCCGGCTAGGCACACATTGGTGGACATTCCCGTCCCCTAACGCGTCGTCGGGCCTATGCGATGCACAAATCGCCTAACACACGAAGCTATGGTCGTTGCCAAGTGGATATGCATGGCCATGGTATAGTGTCGTGGTGATCCAAGCACTACGTGGGCTTGGGTGACTCTTGGGGGATGGTAGGGGCATGCGTGATACGCGAATTGCCTAGCAGACACGACATTGGCTTTTGTTAAGTAACGACGCGAGCATTGTGATGACACGATTGCTGATGCTTCAATGTCGTGGCGATCCAAGCGCCATGCGGCCTTGAAGCCGTCCCCCGGTTGTTTCCGACGGGCCTGTGCGATGCGCGAATCCCCTAGCACATGATGCCATGGTCCTCGCTAAGTTGTAATACAAAGGACGTGATCTAGTGCCATGGCAATCCAAGTACCGCGTGGGCATGAAGTTTGCTTGTCTCGTTCCGTGCATGTGGGTGCATATAGGCGAACGATGGGGGACTGCACGATGCGCGAATCGCCTAGCACCCGACTTTGGCTTTCGTTAAGCAACGACGCGAGCGTTGCGATGAAACGATGGCTAGAGCTTTAATGTCGTGGCGATCCAAGCACCGTGCAGCCTCGAAGCCGTCCCACGGTGTGTTCCCATGGGCTTGTACGATGCGTGAATCTCCTAGCACACGACGCCATGGTCCTTGTTGAGTCGTAATGCGACGGACGTGGTCTAGTGTCATAGCGATCCAAGCACCGCATGGGCAGGAAGTTTGCTTGTCCCATTCTGTGCGTGCAGGTGCATATAGGGGGACGGTGGGGGACTGCGCGATGCGCAAATCGCCTAGCACACTGCTTTGGCTTTCGTTAAGAAATGACTCGAGCGTTGCGATGAGACGATGGCTAGAGCTTCAATGTCATGGCTATCCAAGCACCGTGCTGCCTCGAAGCCGTCCCACAGTGTGTTCCCACTGGCCTGCACAATGCGTGAATCGCTTAGCACACGATGCCATGGTCCTCGCTGAGTGGTAATGCGACGGACGTGGTCTAATGTCGTGGAAATCCAAGCACCGCATTGGCAGGAAGTTCACTTTCGGTTGGTACCTCAATTGCCTGCAATCGGTGCATGGTCGGGCACTACGAAGTAGACAATTAAGCTTGCGACATGCGGCCTGGTCATTCACCTCGTGTCATTCCCATCCCTTGTCCCTTGTCCCTTGTCCCAAAGAAATTCTTCGTGCCTAGCGGTGTGTGCTTGGGCCATCTTGCTGGTTCCGTTCACCTGAAGGGCTTCATTTGCCTAGACGGTGGGCGTTTACTGGCTTGGTGGTCCGGGCATAGCGAATGTGATAGTGCGTGAGTGGTGGTCGACTTGTATGGTTCTGTTAGATCCCTGCTTGAGCAGCGACGTCGGCCCCTGCTTGCCTCTTCATTTGCGGGCCGAGTGCTTACGTTGCCTCGGTCGGCCGGCCGGTTTCCTGTGTTTTGTACCTTCAAAGACGGTAGTCTAAAGTCACATAGTCCATTTTTCGCCTTGCGTCTGCCTCCATGGACGACGTGGGGCGAACCCCTAAGCACGTCCCGTGTTCTACGCTGCTCGCTCCTACGAGTGCGGCAGACATGGCCTATGGTACATTGCTCGATCTCTCGGATGCGGCACACCACGACGGTATGGGGTCATTGGCCTCTCTTTGCCTGAAACCAGCGTTCGTCGCTAACCGTGTACGATGGTCGTGCGCTCGTCTCGAGCAGTCGACCCTTGGGGGACGACGTGGCTCGTGCGACGCCGGCGTCGATGAGGAATGCTACCTGGTTGACCCTGCCGGTAGTCATATACTTGTCTCAAAGACTAAGCCATGCATGTGTAAGTATGAACTAATTCAGTCTCTGAAACTTCGAATGGCTCATTAAATCAGTTATAGTTTGTTTGATGGTATCTACTACTTGGAATATCGTAGTAATTCTAGAGCTAATACGTGCAACAAACCCCAACTTCTGGAAATGATGCATTTATTAGATAAAAGGTTGACGTGGGCTCTGCCTGTTGCTGCGATGATTCATGATAACTCGACGGATCGCACGGCCCTCATGTTGGTGATGCATCATTCAAATTTTTGCCCTATCAACTTTCGATGGTAGAATAGTGGCCTACCATGGTAGTGACGGGTGACAGAGAATTAGGGTTCAATTCCGGAGAGGGAGCCTGAGAAACGGCTACCACATCCAAGGAAGGCAGCAGGCGCGCAAATTACCCAATCCTAACATGGGGATGTAGTGATAATAAATAACAATATCGGGCTCAAAGAGTCTGGTAATTGGAATGAGTACAATCTAAATCCCTTAACGATAATCCATTGGAGGGCAAGTCTGGTGCCAGCAGCCGCGGTAATTCCAGCTCCAATAGCGTATATTTAAGTTGTTGCGGTTAAAAAGCTTGTACATGGACTTTGGGATGCGTCGCCGGTCCGCCTCAAATATGCACCGGTCGTCTTATCCTTTCTGTCGGCGATGCGCTTCTGGCCTTAACTAGCCAGGTCGTGCCTCTGGCGCTATTACTTTGAAGAAATTAAAGTGCTCAAAGCAAGCCTATGCTTTGTATACAGTAGCATGGGATAACATTATAGGATTTCGATCCTATTAAGTTGGCCTTCGGGATCGGAGTAATGATTAACAGGGATAGTCCGAGGCATTCGTATTTCATAGTCAGAGGATAAATTCTTGGATTTATGAAAGACGAACAACTGCGAAAGCATTTGCCAAGGATGTTTTCATTAATCAAGAACGAAAGTTGGGGGCTCGAAGACGATCAGATACCGTCCTAGTCTCAACCATAAATGATGCCGACCAGGGATCGGCGAATGTTGCTTTTAGGACACCGCCGACACCTTATGAGAAATCAAAGTTTTTGGGTTTCGGGGGGAGTATGGTCGCAAGGTTGAAACTTAAAGGAATTGACGGAAGGGTACCACTAGGAGTGGAGCCTACGGCTTAATTTGACTTAACACGGGAAAACTTACCAGGTCCAGACATAGTAAGGATTGACAGACTGAGAGCTCTTTCTTGATTCTATGGGTGGTGGTGCATGGTCGTTCTTAGTTGGTGGAGAGATTTGTCTGGTTAATTTTATTAACGAACGAGACCTCAGCCAGTTAACTAGCTATGCGAAGGTATCCCTCCGCAGCTAGCTTCTTAGAAGGACTACGGCCTTTTAGGCCACGGAAGTTTGAAGCAATAACAGGTTTGTGATGCCCTTAGATGTTCTAGGCCACACGTGCGCTACTCTGATGTATTCAACGAGTCAATAGCCTTGGCCGATAGGCCTGGGTAATCTTTGAAATTTCATCTTGATGGGGATAGATCATTGCAATTGTTGGTTATGAACGAGGAATTCCTAGTAAGCGCAAGTAATCAGCTCGCGTTGACTACGTCCCTGTGTGATAACCCGAAACCGGCATGCATTTAATGGCATTTGACTGCATTTAATTAAATGTTTAATTAGTTAAATCATCTATTTTCACTGTTCTGCTATTTCTTTTAGAAGAATTCAAAAAGATTTATATTAATTAATTAAAAGATTATTACCTATTTCTAATAATTATAGTAATTGAATTTATTCTCTTGTGATTAATTAAGTGTCATCTTAAATGTTAATGTTTAATTGTATTTGACTACGTGTTTATATTAACTTATTCATGTGTAACTTAATATTAACTTCATAATTCTTTAAGATATTCTAGAAATAGTTAAATTAATTATTTTAAATGAATATTGATTACTTTGATTATTTTAATCATCGGTTTTGGTTGTCTTGCATTAAAATTACTCGGTTTTCAATTAAATGAGAAAAGTAGCTCCGAGCCGGAGTAAATTTTGAACTATGTTACTTTTCAAAAAATTGTATTTTCCTAAATTCATTGAGATTTAATTGTTATTCTTTTATTGTCGCAAAGTGCATAGCATATTGAGAGCGATAGTTAGGAAACGATTTTCAGTCCTCAGCAAATAGTGAAAACTAGTGTTTAGTGTTTTAATTTTAGTATTTTAATTGTTATTAACTGGAATTGGATTTATGTTAGTTGTTTAAGCTTTAAAATACCTAAAATAAACCTAATTGACCAACTTAAGCAACCTTTGACCAAGCCTTGACTTGTTGACTAGTTAGCATTTTTTATAAGCTTAAAATAACAAGGAAAATAAAGAAAAAAGCTAGAAAACAGAATGCATAGGGCCGAAAATATGCAAGGAAGAAAAAAAAAGATTTCAACATTCAAATATTCGATTCTTCGCGTGAGCTTGCACGGGGTGGTTTCCGAGGCATCCAGCGTGGTTTTCCTAGTGTCTAGGAGTGTCTAAGATGATGGTTTCATGTTTATTTGCGCATTTGAATATTTTATGTATTAACTTTAATTTTTGGGTTTTATCCGTAGAATGTTATTTTGATCGTTCTGAAGTTTAAAGAATGTTCCCTAGCAATCGTAGAACATGTATTTATAGCTTTTTAACATTTTTTGCTGTTGAATATTGAAATTGAAATATAAATTGTTAATTAAATAGTAAATTGTGAATAGTAAACCCTCGTTTCGATGAAGTTGCTCCGTTACGCGTTCTGTTGATGTAGGAAGGTGCTAGATATGCTAGAATACCTAAATGTATTGTCACGCCCCAACTCGACCCCTCCTACAATCAGTCAGGACGCAACGGAATTTCGGCAGTATAACGACAGTAATTAGGACACCGAGGCTCTAAACCAACCTCTTTAGAACATCATACATCAAACTCCATAAACAATCCCAACAATCATCTCCTCAATTAAGTTAACAACATACAACACATCCATATTATACAATAATCATTCTTCAACATTCCAATCATAGTTATACGCCTCCGTTCCAACTTAATACATATGCTATACATACATTTCAAAATAGATTATACAAAACATTATTTTACAACAACTAAGATAATCTCATGGCAATGACTCCTGTACATAAGACTCATCCACATACGGCACATTTCCCTCTTCAGGAGGCACATACCCGTAGTCCTGCGATAGTACACCTGTATGCATGCAATAATAGAGAGTGAGCTTATATAAAATAAGCCCAGTGAGGATCCGATAGATCTCGAGCAAGGTCTACTAAACTCCTTGGAAATAATCCTTTGAGTCAGTAAACACACAATAACATAAATAATACTATCATCACATAACTATATGACCATTCAATAAAGGATACTCTCTCTAGTTGGTGTAGCTCCAAACGCCATCACGATCTCAACCATTCTTCTTGTAACTCCCCATTACTCACGCACCCGGGGTACCCCCAATAACCTCTCCCTCCATGACACCTCCGTCATGCGAGCTGGAGGCAGTCTCTGGTAGTCATGCCGTTATCAACCCGACAGCCCGATGCTGCCCGAGAGGTGGCACACACATACCAAAGACTCAGTAATAATAATAAACATCAATCATTCACAGGAGGACAGTCTAGCAGAACTGCCTATCTCCCGGCATCAATCATCAATCA
Source organism: Ehretia macrophylla (assembly GCA_037974665.1). Lineage (NCBI taxonomy): Eukaryota > Viridiplantae > Streptophyta > Magnoliopsida > Boraginales > Ehretiaceae > Ehretia > Ehretia macrophylla. Next base: position 34,024,860 of record CM075776.1, read on the forward strand.
ATATTCATCAATCATCAATTAATAATCATCAATCATCATCAATAATCATATTATCATCATAATAACATCAATAATCAATTTAACAACAAATAACTAAGTTAGATGTCAAAGTAGGCCATCCAACCGAACATGCATTAAACTCACAATCGAACCCTAGTTTACCCATCAACAACTCACAATTCAATAACTCAACCCACACCCAATCAACTAAGGCTCAATCTAACATTTTAAAGAAAGACAACCTAAACTTCAAATAATCATATCTTACATTCTACTAATCCAAACAACTTCAAATCAGTTTCAAACACTCACCCATTCAATCAACTACATTAGCCTCCTCGGAAACCAACCAAAACACATCTAAATCATGCTCAATAACCCTAAAACCCTAGTGTGTCATGGCTGAAATTTTTGGATTTTGGCACGAACACCACAATCGAAAATTTGGCATTACAACGGCGCTACCACGTAATTAACAAAATTTTAGAAATCGACGGCAATCGATTCCGATCAACACAACTCAATTTAATCAACATTGAACAATTTAATCAAATTTAAATACCCGGAAAATAAAAATTATGCTACAACCGATAAAAACTCATAGTATTACAGCTAAATGATCCCTAGCATGCAAGGAGCAATAATCTAACATCAGATTAGAATTCTAACGGTTCAATTTTCATTTATACACAAAAATGCAAAAGACAACTTTTGAGATCTAGAATTTTTCTCTCACCTTTGATGTGTTTTGATGCAAGAAATGTGTAGAATGGATGCCAAACAAGTGAAATCAAGCTTTGAATCACTCAATTCGGCTTTGAAATGCAACATCTATGAGAAAAATGCTTTGAAAATGCCTTCATCTTTCTCCTCCAAGGAGCCACGGTTTTGTGTGTGTTTTTGGTGGTGTTTTTCTTTGTTTTTAATGTGTGTTGATCATATATTAAGCAAAGGTCAAATAAATAAAAGAAAGTCAAAGTGGAAACTAATTATTTTTAGTATTTTCTTGACTTTAAATGCATTTTCTTGATCACCAAAGTTCAAAACAATTATTCAACACCCAAGCTAGCTCAAGTAAATTATTTTTAGGTGACAAGAAGTTTTACAATCAAACAATTTCACCCGAGTCAGCTTAAAACTCGATTTTCACAAAAGTCGGTGTAAAAACCCTAATAAATTCTTAAGCCGATTTTAAAACCGTTTTAATCAAACACAGGTCTATTAAAGTCCATGGTCTAGGTCTAAAAGGGTTAAAAAGACCAGTTTCAAAATTTTAGCGGACGTGTTTCGAAAACACTATTCACTAAAAATCGACGATAAAATTTCTGATCCCGTTTTTGATGAAAATTTCATGAATGCACATTTAGCACGTATTAGGAGTATTGACATCAAAATTATAACATTCTAGGTCATATAGCACATAAACAGGTCAAATGCACGCAAAACGAGATAAAACACGTAAATCGAGTTAAAGCAGAAAAGTGGGGTTTCACATGTATGATTTAATTGGATTGTGTAATGGAAAAATAGAGAAAAATGGCTTAGTGAAAGTTGGGGTCGTTTCGGTCAAGTTGGGAATTTTCTCGATTTGCGTGAAGGCATTGTCGAGGTACGTCATGGAAGCACTTTTGGTGCAGTTGTGCCATTGGTTGGGTAATCGGTTGAGGTAGTTGTAGTTCAAACGAGCAAAGGGGGAAATCGGGGCTTTGAATGAATTCTAGGGTTAAGTAGGGTTTCGGGTTCTTTAGACGTGCCTTATAGTGTCCTAGGAGGATTGGTGAAGTTGGTTTCCAAAACTTGTGGCTCGTTTGGAAGTAGTAGCATTTTGAAAGTTGGGGACATTTTATGATTTTGTGTGTTTTCATAGTGTAGTGCCTATAGAATGCTTAATATGGCTTGTTATGCTTGTTAAAGTTGATTATGATTGAATTTGTATGTCAATTGTTGATAATGCATGTTAGTGTTGTTCTTGATACTTTATTGAATGTAATGCTTGATATCACGTTTATCGCCTTGTATCGAGTCTTGCATTGTATGGTGTCAGGCGCGTGGGTGATGAGCCTCTCTGGGTAGCCTCGGGTTGCCAATGTTTGTTGCTCTAGCTCCATGTCCTATTCCCTTTTCTCGCTTGGGTTGCCTCCTAGGGAGATTTGGGTCGTAGAATTGATGGATACTTCCGGGGTATTCCAAACTGAAGTTATAAGGTGGTTGCGCGCTTATTGTCATCGTTGTCAACATCAAGCTCGAGATTGATGTATTGCTCGTGAAATGGTACATCGCTCGTATGAGTGAACCATAGCCTTCAGATTGTGGTATAGCTTTGAATGGTTGTGTTAATGCTTTCAATACTTGCTTATTGTATTGATTGTTTGTCTTGATTGCTTAATTATCAGTTATATTGCTTAACTGTCTTATTTGCATTGTACGACTTTCTTTCTCTCCAATTCGATATCTGTCTCGCCCTCACTGAGTATACGTGTTGTGTATACTCACTCCTCACCACATTTCAGGAACTGTCATGTTAGCTGAAAGTTCGTGATTTCGTGAAAGTTCGTGCTTGAAGAGTTGTCTTGCGTGCCTATGTGGCTTGAGTTGTCAAAGTTGTAAAGATGTATGCTTTCATGTATTGTATGTATTTAATGTCAAAAGGAATGTAATTTAAGTTTCATTAGATTGTTGAAGTAGTTTGATAAGTTAGATTATGTATCTAGTTAGTATAGCTTAACTTTAATGTATGTTTGTAATGGCCGAAGGAAAAGAGTTAGAATGGTATGATAGTCTAATTTATGTAATGGGTTAGTGTAGTTAATTACCTAGCATGAATGTTCTTGTCAAAGATGAAAAGAGATAGGTTAGCTTTTAAATTGGAAATGTATGTATACTTGCTGAGTTTAATTGTTGAGAACCGAGGCTCGGATGGCCTTGAGGTGGTTGAATGTTTGGACATGGTATTGGTCTACTTATATGCTGTCGCAGGTTTGTATTTTGCCTAGAAACAGGAGAGACTCCGTCCGTCTTTCCCTAAGATTTTGCCCGGGTTTGGAATTGGGTTGTGAATAGATTGATTGATAGAACTCCCGGTCTCGAGAGGGATCGGGGTGTTACAGGTGGTATCAGAGCTTGTCTAGCTCATAAGCCGGGACAGGGTCCTCGGTCTGGTGGGTAGTGATCCTTGAATGTGTGCTTGTTAAGTGTGTCTTGAAAGTGTATGCTTGCATGTGAGATTGTGTGTCTTGACTTGAATGTATGCACCTATGTGATATAATTATGTATTATGTGTTAAATGTTTCTCAAGTAAAGTGAAGTGTCTAGTTGTGCATTGAATTGACCTATTGAATTGGCATCGTGAATTGAATCGACCTCGTGAATTGTTATTTGCTTGAAGTATTACTTGTAATGTGTGTATAGAATGTCTTGAATTGGTTATGCCGTGATTTGAATTGATTATGTTGTGCTTGACTTGATTGTCGTGCTTGAGTGACTTTGTTGAATAAACT
>CM075776.1:34035856-34040856 GCA_037974665.1 Ehretia macrophylla
ACATTGGCTTTTAGAATTGGTTTCCGAATCTACGAAGTAGTCTTAACAAAGACCCTTTCCAACGAACACTTCATCACATTTAGGAGGCGAATTAGATTAATTGGCTTCCCAATCCGTCCAAAAAAATTTCTACACCAAATATCATCTAAATGAATTAATGTTTTAATTAATTTGAATTTTCCAAAATTTTCTAGTATTTTTTTCTGATTTTTTCCTATTTTTTGTAATTATGTAAGAATATTAAAAATTATTTTTGATTCCCAATCCATCCAAAAAAAAATTTCACAACAAATATTATCTAAACAAATTAATGTATGAATTAATATAAATTTTTCAGAATTTTCTAGTATTTTCTGATTTTTTCCTATTTTTTGCAATTATTAATTATTAAAAATTAATTTTTTGAAAAAAATAATCTTCAAGCATTTGAGTATCATATCCTAACAATGAGAAGCAAGTTGGGTACGAAGATCATGCCAAATGGGGACCCTAATAGTGTAAAACACCCATTATGAATCTCTGGCAAAATGTACGCTACTGCTGTCACTTGGGTTTTTGCAATAAAATGTACTATAAGGGGGTATGTGGTGTCAAGCCCCCTGGTCGAGGTCCATGTAGGGGGACGTTGTGGGCACTTCGTGGCACATTGTGGGCTATATCGTGGGTTATATTGTGGGCGAGAATGCCTACCGAGTGAATGACGCCGGCGTATTGCATTGCATACTCGTGCTTCGGGGCCGTGCCACCCTCACCCCGCGTCCCCCGATATGTCCCTCAGCGTGGCACCAGGATGGCTAATGAGGAACGTGATGGCTTCCCTAGCCCCTCATTATCCATCTTGGTGTCGCAGCACCATCGGCCTCATTTGGATGGCTAATGAGGGAGCGAGTGGTTGCCAAAGCACAAAACTAGCTATCCTTGTGCTACAGGCTAGGCACACGTTAGGGGAAGTTCCCATCCCTTAACGTGTCGCTGGGCTTGCGTGATGTGCGAATCACCTAGCACACGAAGCTATGGCTGTTGCCGAGTGGATACGCATGACCATGGTACTGTATCGTGGCGATCCAAGCACCGCGTGGGCTTGGGTGACTCTTGGGAGACGGTGGGGGCATGCGTGATACGCAAATCGCCTGGCACACGTGGCATTGGATTTCGTTAAGCAACGACGCGGGCGTTGCGATGAGATGATTGTTGATGCTTCAATGTCGTGGCGATCCAAGCATCATGCAGCCTTGAAGCCGTCCCCCAGTTGGTTCTGACGGGCCTGTGCGATGCGCGAATTGCCTAGCACACGACGCCATGGTCCTCACTGAGTCATAACGCCACAGACGTAGTCTAGTGTCGTGGCAATCCAAGCACCACGTGGGCAGGAAGTTTGCTTGTCCCGTTCCGTGCATGCGGGTGCATATAGGGTACGGTGGGGGACTGCACAATGCATGAATCGCTTAGTACACGGCCTTGGCTTTAGTTAAGTGACGACACGAGCGTTGCGATGAGACGATGGCTAGAGCTTCACTGTTGTGGTGATCCAAGCACCGTGCTACTTTAAAGCCATCCCACGGTGTGTTCCCACGAGCCTGCGCGATGCGCGAATCGCCTAGCACACGACACCATGGTCCTCGCTGAGTCGTAATGGGATAGACGTGGTCTAGTGTCGTGGCAATCCAAGCACCGCGTGGGTAGGAAGTTTGCTTGTCCCGTTCCGTGCATGCGGGTGCATATAGGGGGACGGTGGGGGACTGCGTGATGTGCGAATCGTCTAGCGCACGGCCTTAGTTTTCGTTAAGTGATGACGTGAGCGTTGCGATGAGACGATACGGGGTCGATGCGAGGGAGGCGGCTCGTCCCCAACCGCGCGGAATACGCCAAGGCAAACGAAATATGAGGGACTACCTATCCCTGCCCCGTCTACGGTATACCGGGTTAGGCCTCGGTCCCTTACGATACAAAAATAACTATTGACAACAGATATCTTAGCTCTCGTATCGATGAAGAGCGTAGTGAAATACGATACTTGGTGTGAATTGCAGAATCCCGTGAACCATCGAGTCTTTGAAAGCAAGTTGCACCCAAAGCCGTCAGGCCAATGGCATACTTGCCTGGGCATCACGCATCGCGTCGCCCCTCTACCCCGTGCCCCAACATTGGGACGCTGGGTTCGTGTGTGGGGGCAGATTGTGGCCTCCCGTGTCTCCAGGCGCGGTTGGCCGAAATGCGAGTCCAGCACGACGGACGTCACGACAAGTGGTGGTTGGTCCATTCAACTCGCGAGTTGTTGTGCGTCGTTCTGTCGCGCGTATAGGACTGAAGACAGACCCTCTGACACCGTGCGCTATGACCGTGACCCTAGGTCTGTGAGGCCCAACCCTGAATAACATGTCTTACCTCGATTTGCATGCCTTAGACCTAGAATTATATGACCGACCTTGGATTACGTGCCCTGTCTTAGTGTTCATGCATGCCTCGTCATACGTGCGTTGACCTAGAATTGTGTGCCCTAATCCTCGACTTACATGCCCTAACTTCGATTTACGTGTGATAACTCAATTTGTGTGCACAGACCTTGAATTGCGTGCCCTAATCTAGGTTTAAGAGTCGTACCTCGATTTACATGCATTACATTGAATTACGTGCCTTGCATTGGTTTTACGTGCATTTGCATTGGATTCCGTGCATTTGCATTGGAATTCGTGCATTTATCTTGAAGTACGTGTCTTACCTAGTAGTTTGTGTCTACCTCGTGATTCGTGCCCCGTATTGATTAATGTGCATGTCTCGTAGTGCATGCCTTACCTCGTAGTGCGTGCCCTAGACCTAGGAAAGCATGTCCGCACGCTAATCAACAAAGAATCCTACACAAAGTACTAGACTATTAAATAATCCTACAACTCCACTAACTATTATTTTAATCCTAAGTCAATGCACTAAAAGACAAAACACTAAACACTAAACATTCTTTATTCCTTTTGAAAAATCCATGCACCTCAAATACCACAATCAACCTACAATAAAATAAATCTTAAAACAAGACAAAAAAAATTCAGATTTGTGAGCACTAGGTGGCCGGCCATACCTATGTCCTTGAGCAAAAATGTGAACAAAACAATTAATTCATGCATGCTTAGACACAATCTTACATATTGTCATGACTTTTTGTTGCACCAAGGCACTTTTGCTAACACCCAAGTCTTCATTCTCGGCCCTCTCAATGACCATACTCCTCACAAATTCAAAATTGCTCAAAGAACAAAATAATTTCAGCCTTGTATAGCTTCAAGGCCGACACACACACTTAAGCATCCTCAAAATTTCATTTCTCTCAAACCCTCTCTCATTCTCTCCCATTCTCTCTCCCTCTCGGCTATGACCTTCTCTTGAACATCCAAGGCTGAAAACATTGCTCTCCATATCACTCAAGCTCGGCCATAGCACCCCAAGCAAGCAAGAAGCAAGAAAATATCACCCGAAGCTCACAAAACTCTTCATTTTTGGCCTAAGGTAAGTCTTGATAGTTTTCTTCCATTTATTTTGGTTTCACACACATGCACACCTTCCTCACATACTAACTAAGTTAGAAATTAAGGGAAAACAAGCTATCTCTCGGCCAAAGCAAAGAAGAAGCTCCCTTTGTGCATTTTGAAGAGCATTTGTGCATTTTTAACCATCAATAGGCTAAGGTGAGGGTTAAACTCTTTTAAAACCTTTCAAAACTCACATGCATGCTTTCATATGGCTAGCTTTACCTCTGTAATTATTGTATATGTGTGTATATGAGCTTATCTTCTCATGCATGGCATGATAATGGCTAGAACTTGAAGACAGGTAAAAACGTTTTCGCTGGCTGTTTTCTGACCTTGTAATATGAAGTGCAGTTGGCTTAGTAAACCTTGATAAAAATACGTAAAAATTGGTAGGTCACTATTTTTGTCAGTTATGAACATTTTTTGTAGAAATAGGCCAAGGCCAATTCTGAATCTAAGACCCCCAAAATGGCAAAATATTGAAAGGTGTCTAAATCTGGAAAAAATGGAAAAATGAAATAGGTTTCTGGCAAATTACTGACTTTGTAGAATGAAGTATTTTTGACCTAGTAAATGTTGATAAAAATGCATAAAAGTTGGTAGGTTACTATATTTTGCAGTTCTGGACATTTTTGTCAGGAATAGGCAAAAGCTAAATCTGACTCTAAAACCCTCAAAAATGGAAAAAATCGTAATGTGTCTAAAACTTGACAGTTTTGCGTAGTCCCACGGTTTTGGCCATAACTCCTAAGTCCGAACTTCAAATGATGCGAGGTTTGTTCCTAGATTTAAATCACTCATTATGATTTAATTTGAAATTTTGTTAACTGAATTTGGAGATTATTTGCTTGGCTAACTGAATGTGGGAAAACAGACTATTGTAGTAGGGTTTTGCTTAGTAAAATGCTTTGAAACATGTTGTAACTTCACTTGTGGTATTGAATGCTTGGAATTGTGGCACATAGATGTTGTGTGGACTGTTGTGGTTGGTTGAGGTTGTTTACTTTGGTTGATGCATGGCTTGGGTTTAATTACGTGACAAATTATGTCTTAATCGCATGTGTAAGCACGAATTTAGGCCCTATTGCTTATAAAAACTTGCTAAGTGATGATCCTATGGTTTAATGTGTTCAATTGCATGATTAGTAGGCTGCCTAATAAATTTTAAGTGTGCTTGAATTGGTTTAAGTGTTACTTATGGTGCTTAGCAAACGAAACCAACTCCGAGCACGGCCTTGTAAACCTTAATAGTCCTGTAGACTCCTGAGTCATAAACCACTCTTGTGTGTATTATAATTGATGTTGAGGAAGGTTAATAGGCTGCCCGGAATTGTCCTTATAGCTATAGACATGATTCCCGATATTGCATGTTGATAAGTGAACTATTCTTGCACCCGGTTTTGTGTAAGTGTCGTTGCATGCTTGTATGATCTCAACACTTGATATGCGAACTAAAATGAGCTATATGACTTGTTATAT
>CM075776.1:34048356-34080856 GCA_037974665.1 Ehretia macrophylla
CTCCAAGGAGCCACGGTTTTGTGTGTGTTTTTGGAGTGTGTTTTGTGTTGTGTGAGTGTGTGTTGATGACATTATATAATAAAAAGCTTGGTCAATTAAAAAAAATGCAAAGTCAAAGTTAGTTTTAATAGGTATTTTTGTGTTTTTAATGACTTTAATTGCATTTTAGTGCTCACCAAGTTAAAATTAATTATGCAACCCCCAAGATATCTCAAGTGAGTTATTTTTAGGTGACAAGAAGTTTTACATTCAAAGAATTCCACCCGAGTCGGCTTAAAACTCGATTTTCGCAAAAGTCGGTGTAAAAACCCTAATAAATTCTTAAGCCGATTTTAAAACCGTTTCCATCAAACACAGGTCTATTAAAGTCCGTGGACTAAGTCTAGAAGGGTTAAAAAAACCAGTTTCAAAATTATAGCGGACGTGTTTCGAAAACACTATTCACTGAAAATCGACGATAAAATTTCTGACTCCGTTTTTGATGAAAATTTCATGAATGCACATTTAGCACGTATTAGGAGTATTGAAATCAAAATTATAACTTTCTAGGTCCTATAGCACATAAACAGGTCATATGCACGCAAAACGAGACAAAGCACGTAAAACGAGATAAGCAGAAAAGTGGGGTTTCACATTCTCCCCTCCTTAAAACAATTGCGTCCGCGCAATTCTCGAACTGATAGACAATTAAATCCTCAATCGTTACACTTAATAATACTTGTCTTAGTTCCCATTTATCTCTTACGATGACAACTAACCAAAGACCTCAAAAGAACAACCTCTGTTGACTGCAAGTTGATGATCATAGTTCCAAGACAATCTCCAATTCATAATTCTCTCCTACTTAATATCTTATTGCATATGAAAGAAATCACAACTCCAAAGTCCTAGCATGATACCACTAATTATCAATCATCCCTTACTACACAAAAGAGCTCTATGAACACCCCGAGGGTTTAAAAACTCATTTACGATAACATGAATGATTACCGATCAAGGGAATATCTCAAAAGTGACATTTGTCAGAATATGGCTCTTATGAAATTTACAAGGAAATACGAATATGAAAAATCATATTTGAGCCAACAATCAAGTGAACAAGAGTTCAAACAGGTTAGAGAATCAAGAGGTTAATAGTTTAATAAGGAAACATGATAACTAAGATAAGAAATGTTTCAGCACCTATCAGTTAAATAAGTACGAACAAAGGATGATGACGAGTCAAAACAGTGCTGAGTATGTTGAACAAAAATTCCTGAACAAGTAGATGTTTCAATTCTCGATGATTGTTCAAGGAACCAACAAGTAAGTTGTACTTGAGATGAAATAAAATTAAGAGATAAGAGATGATTAATTCAATAGAAAATATGAGTGTCAAGATAATGAGTATCTCAGCACGCAATAACCAAAGAAGTATTAATAAGAAGGACAATGCCGAGTATATTGAATGAGCAATTACAAGCAAAGTAATGACTCAAGATTTAATAATGAAACAATAGGATTAACAATGATCAACAAGAATGACAATGATGTACTTAGGTAGGGAGTACATCAAGCAAGTGAAATTCGAATAAGTAAAATGGTATACCCACAGAGAGATTACTTTCAAATGAATAGTAATAGGATGAAATAAAATACTGAAACGAATGGCTGGAGATATAGAATGAAATATAGAAGTCTCAAACCTTAACTCCAATAAGCGACATTGCTATAAGAAGCAAATATGAATGTTAAGAATGGAAACAATGTCAAATGAGTATAGGATCCATTAATCCAGTAAGAAAACTTTCAAGAAACAATTGATAGGCTAGAAAAGTGTAACTCTCTTTCAATTAAGTGAGAATAGAGTAGAAATGAATAATAAGACTGATAGAATTATGAAGCACAAGAAGGGTGTCCCACCTACACACTTAAACACCAACAAGTCAAATCTTACAAACTATCTTCCTCCAAAACAAGACACTAAGGAGATCTAGAGAACCTAAGGAGTCATAACAATCACCAAACAAGATAAATCACTCCAAAATTTTACATTCCGTACCAGACCAATCACTAAACAAGATAAATCACCGATTACCCAACAAGATTAACTAATGAGGACTCCAAAATCTGATAACACAATACATATTCATATTAACCCATTATAACACTAGTGAATCATCAATCAACAATTTAGAAAGTCATACCACCTAGAACTCAAAAGCTTAATGTAGGCAAGTAAATGTTCAGTCACCAAAATGCATTCTTATTTCCTCAAATAATTCTATCTCCCAACAATTACATCTTCGAATAAAGTAACTTTAGTCAGGAATCACTCCAATTGTCTCCAAGGTCTAAAGATCAAAACTCCAAAATATCCATTAATAATATAGCAATCCCAAATAGTAGACATATTCACATGTTATACCACACTTCATTCCATTCACAAATATACATCACTAATTCCTCAAATAAATTCATTCTAAAATAACCTCAAGAAAGTATAATCTGAGTTGAGACTCCAAAAGTTTCTAATCACAACCTCACAAAAACCTCAACTTATGATTCATCTCCAAGTAATAACAAGTTAAACATGGCAACAAAAGTGATTATAATCATCAAGATACATTGCTATTTTCCTCGAACAACTTCATTCTCGCTAAAGGAACATCAAGATCAATCCACTAAGCCGAAACTAAAATCCATAAACATAACAATTAAAATCTAACTAATAAACTTCTAGAATAATAATAATTCAAAATCATGGCCTATCTCTATTTCCGAAAGCTCTTACAGTCACCCTAGGCATTAAAAGGTCACTCACGAGTTAAAACATGTATGCAACTATATCATATGAAAGACAAGTATAACGTAATGCGCAATTATCATACAATGCAACATTATCACATGACACACAATTCAACATATAAGAAGCCAACATCACATAAACAGGTTATATCACAGAAGTAAGTTATAAACAATTAAAGTCATATAAGCAACAAACTTCACATAAGACAAGTTCATCACGTAACTCAAATTGGTCACTTAAAGTACATTGAACACCTAAAGCACGTTGTTTCACATAAGCTAGTTATAAACAATTAAAACCACATAAAAAACTAACTTCACACAAGGCACAAAATCACATAAAACACAATTGTCACATAATACACATTAATCACATAATGCACATTAATCACATAATGCACATTAATTACAACAAATTGAGTACGTATAGCACGTTATCACATAAAACATATCGACCACATTAGTTCACTTAACACACAAGGCATACTGGTCACATAGAAAGTTAGACACATAAGTAAATTAATCACATAAACATATTAACATATCTTTCACTTTTCTTTCCCTTAATACATACTTGCATGCTTAGACCACTACCCACATTCCGAGGATACCCCGGCTGACAACTAACATGAGCTCTGATACCACTTAAACTGTCACGCCCCAACTCGACCCCTCTTACAATCAGTCAGGACGCAACGGAATTTCGGCAGCATAACGATAGTAACATGAACATCAGGGCTCTAAACCAACCCTTAAAAACAACATACATCAAACTCCACAAATCACCAACCAACTCCACAATTAAATCAACAACATACAACGCAACTATTTCATACATTAAATATTCTTTCATCAACTCATTCATAGTTATGCGCCTCCGTTCCAACATAACATACAATACCTCAACCTTATCATACATTTCAAAAATAAGTTGAGACATATCTACAATTTAACCATAGACAAAAGGAAACCGCTAAGTTAACATCATTTGGTTCAACATCTTTTCAATATCTATTACATTAAGAACCGTAAAGCATATAAAGTCTATTAAACTAATATACAAGACATTTAACAACATAAAGTCATAGATAAGACTCGGGAACATATGACTCATCCACAAAAGGCACATTTTCCACATTCTCCTCTTCAGGAGGCACGTACCCGTAATCTTGTGAAAGTACACCTGAAACATGCATTAATAGAGAGTGAGCTTATATACATAAGCCCAGTGAGGATCCGATAGATCTCGACAGTATTCACTACGCTCCTTGGATTTAGTCCTTTGAGCAAGTAAACACACAACAACAATAATAACATAAATAAAGCTATCATCACATAACTATATGACCATTCAATAAGGATACTCTATTTGGTGTAGCTCCAAACGCCATCACGATCTCAACCGTTCTTCTTATAACTCCCCATTACTCACGCACCCGAGGTACCTCACTATCCCCTTCCCTCCATGACATCTCCGTCATGCGAGCTGGGGGTAGCCTATGGCAGTCATGCCGGTTTCAACCCGACAGCCCGACGCTGCCCGAGAGGTGGCACACACATACCAAGGCTCCATATTCATCAATCATCATGCAAGCATAAATCGATCAATCAATTGGGAGATCAGCAACAAGAGTGCCCGATTCCCGCATTCAATAATAATCAATCAATATCATTTTATCATCATCAATAATCATATCATCATTATCAATAACATCAATAATCAATTAAACAACAAATAACGTAGTTAGATGACAAAGTAGGCCATCTAACCGGACATGCATTAAACACACAATCAAACCTTAGTTTACCCATCAACAACTCACAATTCAATCACTCAAACCACACCCGATCAACTAAGGCTCAATTCAATAATTTAAAGAAAGATAACCTAAACTTCAAATAATCATATCTTACATTCTACTAATCCAAACAACTCCAAATCAATTTCAAACACTCACCCATTCGATCATCTACATTAACCTTATTGGAAACCAACCAAGACACCTCAAAATCAAGCCCAACAACCCTAAAACCTCAAGGCACCTAGGCTGAAATTTTCGAATTTTAGCACGGACATCACAATCAAAAATTCGGCATTACAACAGCGCTAACACGTAATTATCAAGTATTTAGAAATCGACGGCAATCGATTTCGAGCAACGCAACTCAATTAAATCAACTTTGAACATTTTAATCAAAATTAAATACCCGAAAAATAAAAATTATGCTATATCCGACAGAAACTCGTAGTATTAGTATATAATGATCCCTAGCATGCAAGGAGCAATAATCTAACATCAGATTTCAATTCTAACGGTTCAATCTTCATTTATACGCAAAAACACAAAAATGACATTTTGAGATCTAGAATTTTTCTCTCACCTTTGATGTGTTTTGATGCAAGAAATGTGTAGAATGGATGCCAAACAATCAATTTCAAGCTTTGAATCACTCAATTCGGCTTTGAAACGCAAAATCTGTGAGAAAAATGCTTTGAAAATGCCTTATCTTTCTCCTCCAAGGAGCCACGGTTTTGTGTGTGTTTTTGGAGTGTGTTTTGTGTTGTGTGAGTGTGTGTTGATGACATTATATAATAAAAAGCTTGGTCAATTAAAAAAAATGCAAAGTCAAAGTTAGTTTTAATAGGTATTTTTGTGTTTTTAATGACTTTAATTGCATTTTAGTGCTCACCAAGTTAAAATTAATTATGCAACCCCCAAGATATCTCAAGTGAGTTATTTTTAGGTGACAAGAAGTTTTACATTCAAAGAATTCCACCCGAGTCGGCTTAAAACTCGATTTTCGCAAAAGTCGGTGTAAAAACCCTAATAAATTCTTAAGCCGATTTTAAAACCGTTTCCATCAAACACAGGTCTATTAAAGTCCGTGGACTAAGTCTAGAAGGGTTAAAAAGACCAGTTTCAAAATTATAGCGGACGTGTTTCGAAAACACTATTCACTGAAAATCGACGATAAAATTTCTGACTCCGTTTTTTATGAAAATTTCATGAATGCACATTTAGCACGTATTAGGAGTATTGAAATCAAAATTATAACTTTCTAGGTCCTATAGCACATAAACAGGTCATATGCACGCAAAACGAGACAAAGCACGTAAAACGAGATAAGCAGAAAAGTGGGGTTTCACATTAACGATTGGGCCACGACTTGGCACGCAGTTGGGGCACAGCTTGGCAAGCACTTGGGGCATGGCAAACACTATTGTTGCGTTATGGGGTCACGCATCGGCCAAGATGGGGCAAGTAGTTGGGCGACGATGAGGCGCGCGCATGGGCGAGGCTATGCGCCCATGGGGGATACCTAAAGTGCGTATGGGGCACGGATGTGCATGCATGGGGCACGACCGTTGCGTTAATGGGCCACGATTGTGCGTGTGAGACCCTATATTTTGCTTTATCTCGATTTGCGTGCTTTACCTCATTTTGCGTGAATTAACATATTTATGTGCTATATGACTTAGAATGTGCTAAATAGGTGATTAATACTCCTAATACATGCTAAGTGTGTATTCGTGAAATTTTCATAAAAAACGAAATCAGAAATTTTATCGTCGGTTTTGGTGAATAGTATTTTTGAACACCTGTCCACTAAAATTTTTACAGGGGTATTTTAAATGTTTTAAAACCTAGTCCTCAGGTATTAATAGACCTGTTTTTTATTAAAACGGATTTGGAATCTGTTTTGAAATTTTAAAGATTTTTACACTTTCTTTTGCAAGAAAACGAGTTTTAAGCCGACTCGGGCGAAACTATTTTAATGTAAAACTCTTTGTCACCTAAAATATATTGTCTAGAATTAGTTTAAGTGTTAAATTAATAGTTGAGCAAGAAATAGTCAATAAAATGAATTAAAAGACTAGAAAATAGAATTAAAAGACTAAAAATTAACTTTGACTATTTTTATTTGTTGACCATTTCATGATATATCATCAAGACACACAAAACACAACACAAAACACACTTATTTTGCACCTAGATGGCCGAGAGCCATAGAGAGAAAAATAAAGCTTTTTCTTCAAGTTTTCAAAGAAAATTTTCATAGAAAAACCTAGTTTTTGTCCGTAGATTTTCGTGCCGAGTTGGATTCCGCTTATTGGGCACGCATTGCACGTATATCTAGGATTATTTCGCATCAAAGGTGAGAGAAAAATTCTAGATCTCAAAAGTCATTTTTTATGTTTTTGCATATATTTGATTATTGAACCGTTAGAATGTTAATTTGAAGTTATATTATTGCTCAGTGCATGCTAGGGATCGTTTATGTGTATTACTACGAGATTTGAACTATTGTAACGAAATTATTTATTTTCGGGTATTTAAAGTTGATAAATTGGCCATTTGATGAATATATTGGGTTGTTGTGGTTGGAATCGATTGTCGTCGATTTCTAAAAGTTTTTTAATTACGTGGTAATGCTGTTATAATGCCAAATTTTTGATTGCAATGTTTGTGTGAAAATTCAGAAATTTCAGCCTAGGTGCCTTGACGTTTTAGGGTTGTTGGGCTTGATGTTGATGTGTCTTGGTTAGTTTCCGAGAGGGATAATGTAGTTGATTGAATGGGTGAGTGATAGAAACTGATTTGGAGTTGTTTGGATTAGTAGAATGTAAGATATGATTATTTGGAGTTTAGGTTGTCTTTCTTTAAATTGTTGAATTGAGCCTTAGTTGATTGGGTGGTATTTGAGTGATTGAATTGTGAGTTGTTGATGGTTAGACTAGGGTTAGATTACGTGTTTAATGCATATTAAGTTGGATGGCCTACTTTGTCATCTAACTTAGTTGTTTGTTGTTTAATTGATTACTTGATGTTATATTGATGATAATTGATGATAATTGATGATTATTGATTGATGATTGATGAACCGAGAGCTAGGAAATTCTTCTAGATTGTCCTCCTGTGAATGATGTTTATTATTATTACTGAGTCTTGGTATGTGTGTGCCACCTCTCGTGTAGCATCAGGCTATCGGGTTGATAACAGAATGACTACCAGAGACTACCTCCAACTCCCATGACGGAGGTGTCATGGAAGGCGAGGCTAGTGAGGTACCTCAGGTACATGAGTAATGGGGAGTTACAAGAAGGATGGTTGAGATCGTGATGGCGTTTGGAGCTACACCAACTAGAGTATCCTTTATTGATTGGTCATTATAGTTATGTGTTTATATTGTTATTGATGTTTTATTGCATGTTTACTGCTCAAAGGATCATTTCCAAGGAGTATAGTAAATACTGTTAGAGATCTATCGGATCCTCACTGAGCTTGTTTATATAAGCTCACTCTCTATTATTGCATGCATACATGTGTTATTGAGCAAGATTACGGGTACGTGCCTCCAGAAGGGGATAATGTGCCGTATGTGGATGAGTCCTATGTGCCAGAGTCTTGTCCTTGTTGTTAGAGATGTTGTATACTCTATTATCTTGTATATTAAACTAGTTGTGTTTTATTTACTTTGTAGTTTATGATGTATAAGTTGTAGTAAAATTAATGAACTAAATGATGCTAACTTAGTAGTCTTTCTTTTGTTATGATTAGGTTGCTAAGTTGGTTTATAATCTATTTTGAGATATATGTTAAAGTTAAGGTATTATGTTGGAACGGAGGCGTATAACTATGAATGGATCGTTGAAGAATGATTATTGTATAATATGGATGTGTTGTATGTTGTTAACTTAATTGAGGAGTTGATTGTTGGGATTGTTTATGTAGTTTGATGTATGATGTTCTGAGAGGTTGGTTTAGAGCCTCGGTGTCCTAACTACTGTCGTTATACTGCTGAAATTCCGTGGCGTCCTAATTGATCGTAGGTGGGGTCGAGTTGGGGCGTGACATTTAAGTGGTATCAGAGCGCATGTTAGCTGTCAGCTGGGGTATTCTCGAAATGTGGGTAATGGTCTTATAATGAAAGTATGTATGAAGTGAAAGAAAAGTGAACTATGTGTTAATATGGTTAAGTGATTAAGTGATTATGTGATATAGTGCTTATGTGATTATGTGACTAATTTGTTTTTGTGATTGATACTTAAGTGATTTATGTGCTTTATATGAGTTTGTTGTTTATGTGTTAATAGTTGTTCATAGTTTGTTTATGTGCTATAACCTGTGCTAACTCTTTGATTAGTAGAATGACTGGTAGACTGAGGACCAGAGGTAGGCCTGAGGTAACTGATGAGGTTCCGAGAAATGTGGCACCAGGCCAAGTTAGAGTGAGGATCGTATAGGTACAGTTTTTGATAGGATGAACGAGATCATGGCCGGTCAGGCACAGCTACTGGCGGGGTAGGCTGCCCAAACTTAGGCATTGCAGAATCAGTTATTGAATGCACAAGGTGGGTACCACGGTCATGGTACACTGAAAGAGTTTTTAGGGTATTATCCACCGCGGTTTCAGGGGGAATCGGATGATCAGAAAGCTGTGGCGTGGATTAGTAAGGTGGAGAAGATTTTTGACCCTCTTGATTATACCGATGAGCGGAAGGTCACCTTTGCCGTGTACTTGCTGGATGATGAGGCAGAGGAATGATGGCGCACGGTGAAAACTAGCTGGGAGACTCAGGGTATTCCGTATGCTTGGGATACCTTTCTGTTGGCTTTTCGGGCGAAGTATGTCCCGAGGATCGCGAGGGAGCGGAGAGAGGTAGAGTTTCTAGCCTTAGTGCAGGGAGATGCTTCAGTGGCTCAGTATGAGGCCACTTTCACTAAGTTGTCCCAGTATGCACCAGAGTATGTGGCTGACGAGGAACGTAAGACTCGTAGGTTCATGTTGGGGTTGAGGCCCGAGATTCAGGATGCGATAGCCCTGAATCGATATGATATACTTACGGAGGCCTTTGATGCAGCTTCTAGACTGGAGAAGAAAAAGGGGGAACATATTGTATCTAGCCAGCCTAGCAAGAGGCCATTTCAGCCGTAAGGCCAGCAGGGTATGTATAGGCCTTCAGTACAGCAAGTTGTGTACAGGCCACCAGCATAGCAGAGTTCTTATAGACCGCAGGGTCAGCAGAGTTATTATCGGCCACAGTTTTAGCAGGGGTCTTATTAGACTCAGTCTCAGTTTAGGCTGGCCCAGTCTCAAGGTCAATACAGGCCTAGTTTTGTTAGACCTCAGCAGCAGGCTGGTATAGTTGCTTCTTCAGCTTCTGGTTCTTCCAGGGGCAGTGTCAGTGCTTCATCACCGCAGTGTACTTACTGCAAGCGCCAGGGCCATGTGGAGACTGACTGCAGGGTGAAGTCAAGGGCTTGTTTGGGTTACAGCAGCAATCAGCATAGGGCGAGGGATTGCCCTAGATATCAGAGGACTGAAGGTCGGGCAGCGACTCAAGGTTATCAGGGTCGACCTTAGTGGTGCACCTCAGTAGTAGCGGGTTCAGGCTCGGGCCTACGCAGTTGACTTGGAAGAGATGCCTGAGGAGACTGCAGTTGTGGAAGGTAACTTCCTTATACTTGATCAACTTGTTAAAGTGTTGATTGATTCTGGTGCTATGCATTCTTTCATTACTCCTGCTTGTGTGCAACGTGTTAATGTGCAACCTGAAAGACTGCCTTATGTGGTTGAGATTAGTACCTCTTTGACTGATAAGTATATTACTGGCTTAGTATGTAAGGATTGTATAATTCATGTTAAGGGGTATAATTTTCCTTCGGACCTTATCTTATTTCCTATCCGAGGGTATGATATTATCTTGGGTATGGATTGGCTATCTAAGTATGATGCCCAATTAAACTGTAGAACAAAGGTAGTACAGTTTCGTTTGCCAGATCAGCCAGTAGTTGAGGTAGTAGGGAACCGGGGTGCTAAGACGAGTTTTGTTATCTCAGCAACTAAAGCCGTTAAGTTGGTGAGTAAGGGGTGTTCGGGTTATGTAGCTTATTTGATCAACAAGCCATCTGATAAGCTACAGCTGGAGGAAGTACCTATTATTCGGGAATATCCTAATGTATTTCCCGAGGAGTTGCCAGGGTTACCGCCAGAGAGAGATGTGGAGTTTGTGATCAATCTTGTTCCCGATACTCAACCTATTTTTAAATCAGCGTACCAAATAACACCAGCTGAGTTGAAGGAGCAGAAAACTCAGTTGCAGGAGTTAATAGAGAAGGGTTTCATTCAGTAGAGTTCTTCACCTTAGAGAGCTCCTGTTTTATTTGTGAAGAATAAGGATGGTACCTTGAGATTGTGTATTGATTATCGTGGTTTGAATCAAGTGACAATCAAGAACAAGTATCCTTTGCCACTAAATGACGAGTTGTTTGATCAACTTCAAGGAGTCAAAGTCTACTCTAAGTTTGACTTAAGGCAGGGGTATTATCAGCTTCGGATTTGCACAGAGGATGTTCCAAAGTCTGCCTTCAGGACTCGGTACGGGCATTATGAGTTTGAAGTTATGCCCTTTGGATTAACTAATGTACCGGCAGCATTTATGGATCTTATGCATCGGGTTTTTCAGCCGTACTTAGACCAGTTCGTGGTGATCTTTATTGATGATATCTTGGTTTATTCTAAGTCTGAATTGGAGCATGAGCAATATCTATGGCTTGTCTTGTAGAAGCTGCAGGAGCATCAGTTGTTTGCAAAGTTCAGCAAATGTGAATTTTGGCTGCAACGCATATCTTTTCTTGGTCATGTTATCACACAGAGCGGTATTTCTATAGATCCCACTAAGATTGAATCGGTGATGTCTTGGAAACGTCCGGAGAATGTTTTAGAGGTTCGTAGCTTTCTTGGCTTGGCGGGTTATTACCGTAGCTTTGTCAAGGACTTTTCTAGGATTGCAGGGCCACTTTCTAAGTTAACTCAGAAACAAACTAGCTTTATTTGGGATGAGAAATGTGAGAGTGGGTTTCAGGAATTGAAAAAGAGATTGACTACTGCTCCAGTATTTGCTCTACCAGAAGGGACCGATAATATGGTCATTTACAGCGATGCATCCAAGGAGGGCTTGGGATGTGTTCTTATGCAGAATGGTCGGGTTATTGCCTATGCTTCTAGAAAGTCGAAACCATATGAGGTGAATTATCCGACTCATGATATTGAGTTGGCAACTGTTGTTTTCTCATTGAAAAAGTGGCGTCATTATCTGTGGGGCAGTAAGTTCAAGATTTTCATTGATCATAAGAGTCTTAAGTATTTATTCTCACAGAAGGAGTTGAATATGCGACAGCGGAGGTGGATGAAAGTTTTTGGAGATTATAATTGTTCTATCAGCTATCTGCCTGGAAAGGCAAATGTTGTGGCAGACACTCTTAGCCGTAAGGCGAGTGTTTCTTGTTTGGCTATCAAGAAGTAGGAGGTTCTTGAGGAATTCACTTATTGGAGACCGGAGTTGACTCAGGTTGGGGTGATGTGTTCACATCTCCGTATTCTGCCTTTATTGCTGTCTCAGGTCAGAGAAGCTCAGCAACTTGATGTTAAACTTCAGAAGTTCAAGGATCAGATCACGGATGATCAGTCTGACTTCAAATTACATGAGGATGGTATTCTTCAGTTTCAGAACAGGGTTTGTGTTCCTGATGAACTGGGTTTGAGGCGAGGTATTCTGGAGGAGGCTCATAATTCTAAGTACACCATTCATCCTGGTGGAAACAAGATGTATCGGGACTTGAAGCAACATTACTGGTGGAATAATATGAAGAGAGAAGTTGCTCAGTTCGTGTCTAGATGTTTGACTTGTCAGCAAGTGAAAGCCGAGCATCAACGACCTACAGGTTTGCTTCACCCGTTGGCTATACCACAGTGGAAATATGAGCATATTACGATGGACTTCGTCACTGGTTTGCCTAGAACACCGAGAGATAATTATGTAGTTTGGGTTGTCGTGGATCGTTTGACGAAGACATCTCACTTTATTTCGATGCGGATGGGAGATAAAGTTACAAAGTTGACAGATCTTTATTTGGATCAGATTGCTAGACTTCACGGAATTCCATCTAGTATTGTCTCATATCGAGATCCTCGATTTACTTCTCGTTTGTCGGAGAAACTTCAGGAGACTTTGGTTACTCAGTTGAATTTCAGTACAGTGTATCATCCACAGACCACAGACCAACGGTCAGTCTGAGAGGACTATTCAGATTCTGGAAGATATGCTCAAGGCTTGTGTTCTGGACTTCGGAAAGAACTGGGAGAAACATCTACCACTTGCCGAGTTTGCCTATAACAATAGTTATAAGCTACTATTGGGATGGCACCTTTTGTAGCTCTTTACGGTCGTAAGTGCCGTTCACCTTTGTATTGGGATGAAGTAGGGGAGATGAAGACTATTGATCCGACTATTATGCCAGAGCTTCTAGAGAAGATTGAGAATGTTCAGTTGACCAGGCAGAGAATGGTTACGGCGCAGAGTAGATTCAAGAGTTATGCTGATAAGCGTCATCGGGACTTGGAGTTTGCAGTCAGAGATCGGGTTTTCTTGAGATTGTCTCCTCGAAGGGGTTTGCTCGTTATGGTAAAGGTGGTAAGCTGTGTCCAAGGTTTGTGGGGCCGTTTGAGATTACTGGCAGAGTGGGCAAGTTGGCATATCGGTTGGCTTTACCAGAGAATTTTTCTAATGTCCACAATGTATTTCACGTGTCTAATTTGCGGAAATATAATCTGGATCCTTCTCATATTCTTGAGCCAGAGCCATTACAACTTCATGAGAATCTGACTTATGACGAGCGGCCGATTCGTATTCTTGATCAGATAGAACGAGAGTTGAGGTCGAAGAAGATTCCGATGGTCAAGGTGTTGTGGAAGCATCATGGTATTGAGGAAATTACTTGCGAGAGGCGAGATCAGATGCAGCAGCAGTACCCAGATCTTTTCCGTTCAGCAAGTAAGAATTTCGGGGATGAAATTTCTTTAAGGGGATGGAGAATGTGAGACCCCATATTTTGCTTTATCTCGATTTGCGTGCTTTACCTCGTTTTACGTGAATTAACATGTTTATGTGCTATATGACTGAGAATGTGATAAATATGTGATTAATACTCCTAATACATGCTAAGTGTGCATTCATTAAATTTTCATAAAAAACGGAATCAAAAATTTTATCGTCGGTTTTGGTGAATAGTATTTTTGAACACCTGTCCGCTAAAATTTTTACAGGGGTGTTTTAAACATTTTAAAACCTAGTCCTCGGGTATTAATAGACCCGTGTTTGATTAAAACGGATTTGGAATCAGTTTTGGAATTTTAAAGATTTTTACACTTTCTTTTGCAAGAAAACGAGTTTTAAGCTGACTCAGGTGAAACTATTTTAATGTAAAACTCTTTATCACCTAAAATATATTGTCTAGAATTAATTTAAGTGTTAAATTAATAGTTGAGCAAGAAATAGTCAATAAAATGAATTAGAAGACTAGAAAATAGAATTAAAAGACTAAAAATTAACTTTGACTATTTTTAATTGTTGACCATTTCATGATATATCATCAACACACACAAAACACAACACAAAACACACTTATTTTGCACCTACATGGCCGAGAGCCATAGACAGAAAAACAAAGCTTTTTCTTCAAGTTTTCAAAGCAAATTTTCATAGAAAAACCTAGTTTTTGTCCGTAGATTTTTGTGCCGAGTTGGATTTCGCTTGTTGGGCACGCATTGCATGCATATCTAGGCTTATTTCGCATCAAAGGTGATAGAAAAATTTTAGATCTCAAAAGTCATTTTTTATGTTTTTGCATATAATTGATTATTGAACCGTTAGAATGTTAATTTGAAGTTATATTATTGCTCAGTGCATGCTAGGGATCGTTTATGTGTATTACTACAAGATTTGAACCATTGTAGCGAAATTATTTATTTTCGGGTATTTAAAGTTGATATATTGGCCATTTGATGAATATCTTGGTTCGTTGTGGTTGGAATCGATTGCCGTCGATTTCTAAAAGTTTGTTAATTACGTGGTAACGCCATTATAATGCCGAATTTTCGATTGCGATGTTTGTGTAAAAATTCAGAAATTTCAGCCTAGGTGCATTGAGGTTTTAGGGTTGTTGGGCTTGATTTGATGTGTCTTGGTTGGTTTCCGAAAGGGCTAATGTAGTTGATTGAATGGGTGAGTGATAGAAACTGATTTGGAGTTGTTTGGATTAGTAGAATGTAAGATATGATTATTTGGAGTTTAGGTTGTCTTTCTTTAAATTGTTGAATTGAGCCTTAGTTGATTGGGTGGTATTTGAGTGATTGAATTGTGAGTTGTGTGATGGTTAGACTAGGGTTAGATTATGTGTTTAATGCATGTTAAGTTGGATGGCCTACTTTGTCATCTAACTTAGTTGTTTGTTGTTTAATTGATTACTTGATTTTATATTGATGATAATTGATGATAATTGATGATTATTGATGATTATTGATTGATGATTGATGAACAGGGAGCTAGGCAATTCTTCTAGATTGTCTTCCTGTGAATGATGTTTATTATTACTACTGAGTCTTGGTATGTGTGTGTCACCTCTCAGGCAGCATCGGGCTGTCGGGTTGATAACGGCATGACTACCAGAGACTACCTCCAGCTCGCATGACGGAGGTGTCATGGAGGGCGAGGCTAGTGAGATACCTTGGGTACGTGAGTAATGGGGAGTTACAAGAAGAATGGTTGAGATCGTGATAGCGTTTGGAGCTACACCAACTAGAGTATCCTTAATTGATTGGTCATTATAGTTATGTGTTTATATTGTTATTGATGTTTTATTGCGTGTTTACTGCTCAAAGGATCATTTCCAAGGAGTATAGTAAATATTGTTAGAGATCTATCGGATCCTCACTGAGCTTGTTTATATAAGCTCACTCTCTATTATTGCATGCATACAGGTGTTATTGAGCAAGATTACGGGTACGTGCCTCCAGAAGGGGATAATGTGCCGTATATGGATGAGTCCTATGTGCCAGAGTTTTGTCCTTGTTGTTAGAGATGTTGTATACTCTATTATCTTGTATATTAAACTAGTTGTCTTTTATTTACTTTGTAGTTTATGATGTATAAGTTGTAGTAAAGATAATGAACTAAATGATGCTAACTTAGTAGTCTTTCTTTTGTTATGATTAGGTTGCTAAGTTGGTTTATAATCTATTTTGAGATATATGTTAAAGTTAAGGTATTATGTTGGAACGGAGGCGTATAACTATGAATGGATCATTGAAGAATGATTATTGTATAATATGGATGTGTTGTATGTTGTTAACTTAATTGAGGAGTTGATTGTTGGGATTATTTAGGGAGTTTGATGTATGATGTTCTGAGAGGTTAGTTATGAGTCTCGGTGTCCTAATTACTATTGTTATACTGCCGAAATTTAGTTGCGTCCTGACTGATCATAGGTGGGGTCGAGTTGGGGCATGATAATGCGCGCATGGCACACGGCTATTGCGCGCATGGGCCACGACAGTGCGCGCATGGGCCACGGCAGTGCGCGCATACGGCACGGCTGTTGCGCCCTTGGGGCACGGCTGTTGCGCACATGAGGCTAGTTGGTATGCGCATCGGGTGTGGATGTGTGAGTATGACCCACAGATGTGCACGCATGGGACACAGATGTACGCACATTGGGTACAGCTGTTGCGCTCATGGGCCACGGCCATGCGCACATGAGGCACAGCTGTTGCGCGCATGGTCCACTGCAGTGCGCCCATGGGCCACGACAGTTGCAGACGTGGGGCGAGTTAGTACGCACATGGGGCGTGGATGTGCGCGCATGGGCTGCAGATGTGTGCGCAAGAGCCACGGATGTGCGCACATGGGCAAGGCAATAGCGCGCATGGGGCACCCATGCTGTGCAATGGTGCCCGCATGGGAAGCCCATGCCGCGCAATTGTGGGCGCATTAGGCGCCCATGCCTCGTGATGGTGCGCGCATGGGGCGCCCATGCTGCGTGATAGTGCGCGCGCATGGGGCCCCCATGCGGCGCTATGGTGCGCGCATGGGGTGCCCATGCCTCGCGCTGGTGCACGCATATCGGATGTGTGCGCATGAGCCACAAATGTGCACGCATGGGCTACCGATGGTGCGCGTGCATGGGGTGCCTATGCGGCGTGATGGTGTGCTCATGGGGCGCCCATGCGTCGCGCTAGTGCGAGCATAGGACACCCATGCGGTGAGATGGTGTGTGCGGATAGGGCGCCCATGCGGCGCGATGGTGCACTCATGGGGCGCCTATGCCTTTCTCGCTGGTGCGCGCATGGGGCGCCCATGCAGCGTGATGGTGCGCGTGCATGGGGTGTCCATGCGGCGCGATGATGCGCGCATGGGGCGCCCATGCCGCGCTGTCACGCCCCAACCCGACCTATGGAGGCTTGACTAGGGTATGACCTAATTCATTTATGCTATTTCACGTACTTAATCATTTGTTATGATTTAACACTTAACGTTGGCCTAGAACTCCAAAAGTTTTCCGGAAAACCGGCAGCATAACGGCTGTATTTAAGACCTTTGGTTTGACCTAATTTTCTAGAATGCCTCAAATATTTCCAATCGTTAATTCGATTCCAATAAAGATTCATGTTTTATCATCAATAGGTATGCCTACTAATTTATCTCGATAGTCTCATTTGATTAACAAACCTAGCATGATAACTATGTCCTGTTTATTTGCCAGTTCCTGTCTTGCAAGTACTTATTATCCTTTAGCTTACGCATAAGCACCCAAGTAAGATTAAACAGAGTTTCATTATATGCTTCTTCATCTAGTGGTTTAAACCCCTATGATAACTACTAGTCAAGACAATAAAAGCAATAACCAAATAAAGAGTTCATCCGGTTATAGGTAGTACAATCCAAAATTAGACCCAAATTACAACGGGGTCATTTACATCAACGAGATAAAGAGTCTGCAAACAAACACAACATCCCTAATAGCATCTATGTTCACGAAAAGCACGTAGTGCACATAGTCATTCCGAAGGTTCATCAACTAGCACATTTTCTTCGGGTACCCATTCTAAATCTGCTTCACCTGTGACAAAAAGAGGGTGAGTCCTTATGAACTCAGCGAGGGGGGAACAAGTGACGAGGTTTTGAAAATCCTTTTTCGATTAACTTGTGAAAACTCATTTGAAAACATGTCAAATAAAATAAGTAAGTTCATAACAATACATAAATATAAAGGAACGCATTTACCCGTCTTTCCTCCCTGAGGTCCTCTAGGAACCAAGCGAGAGTACTTAAACACATAGTAAAAAGGATATAGTGAGCTTTTGCTCTCAAGTTCAATTGGTGAGCATTTGCTCTCAAGTTCATTTCCGATAACAGTTGTTACGGCCTGCTTCAATCATCCACTTATGACTCCAAATAGGTGTACTCCGAAATCCTACGACCCAACTCTCCGAGGAAGTCTAGCCCCTAAGCGAGAGAGGGAATTGGACCGTGGTAGTCACGGGAGCACCAACAAAACCCTATGCCACCCAGCATTCATGAAACGCTGCCATGCCACAATGAGAGGTTGCAACCTTGTATGCAATGCATATTTATGCCATTTAACATTTCATATTTGGAGGTCAACAAAGTAGGTTGCCTCCGAGCAAGTATATGATCACATTTTGATATATTGGCACATAAGGCATTGTAAGAACATGTAATCATTTCATATATCAATTTGAAAGCAATTAAACTTTCACGGGCAGGCAAGTAATCATGTTAAAAACAAGCCGTAGAATATGTTTTAACAATTCACATTAGGAGGTCAACAAAGTAGGTTGCCTCCGAGCAAATATAAGATCACATATTGACGAGTAAACATACGAAATGCGAGTCCGGCGTGACGGACGTCACAACAAGTGATAGTTGGTCCATTCAACTAGCGAGTTGTCGTGCGTTGTTTCGTCGTGTGTATAGGACTATAGACAGACCCTCCGGCGCTGTGCGCTACGACCGCGACCCCAGGTCAAGCAGTATTACCCGCTAAGTTTAAGCATATCAATAAGCGGAGG
Source organism: Ehretia macrophylla (assembly GCA_037974665.1). Classification (NCBI taxonomy): domain Eukaryota; kingdom Viridiplantae; phylum Streptophyta; class Magnoliopsida; order Boraginales; family Ehretiaceae; genus Ehretia; species Ehretia macrophylla. Next base: position 34,067,077 of record CM075776.1, read on the forward strand.
AAAAGAAACTTACAAGGTTTCCTTTAGTAACGGTGAGCGAACCGGGAGCAGCTCAGCTTGAGAATCGGGAAGCTCTGTCGTCCGATTTGTAGTCTGGAGAAGCGTCCTCAGCGGCGGACTGGGCCCAAGTCCCCTGGAAAGGGGCGCCAGAGAGGGTGAGAGCCCCGTCATGTTCGGACCTTGTCGCACCACGAGGCGCTGTCGGCGAGTTGGGTTGTTTGGGAATGCAGCCTTAACCGGGCAGTAAATTCCGTCCAAGGCAAAATACGGGCGAGAGACCGATAGCAAACAAGTACCACGAGGGAAAGATGAAAAGGACTTTGAAAAGAGAGTCAAAGAGTACTTGAAATTGTCGAGAGGGAAGCGGATAGGGGCCGGCGATGTGCCCCGGTCGTATGCGGAACAGCGAGGCCGGTCCGTCGATCAGCTCAAGGTGTAGACCAGTGCGGATTGGGGAAGTGACCAAAGCCCGGGCAACAGATATGCCCGCGGAACGCCGTCGCCTCGATCGTTGTGGGTCAACGCGCACCTTCGGCATGCTTCGGCATCTGCGCACTCCTGGTGCTGGCCTGCGGGATCCCTTTTCGACCCGTCTTGAAACACAGACCAAGGAGTCTAACATGTGTGCGAGTTAATGGGTGCATAAACCCGTAAGGCGCAAGGAAGCTGATTGGCGGGATCCCTCCCCCCTCCCAGGGGGTGCACTGCCGACTAACCTTGATCTTCTGAGAAGGGTTCAAGTGCGAGCATACCTGTTGGGACCCAAAAGATGGTGAACTATGCCTAAGCTGGTCGAAGCCAGAGGAAACTTTGGTGGAGGCCCATTGCGATACTGACGTGCAAATCGTTCATCTGACTTGGGTATAGGGGTGAAGGACTAATCGAACCATCTAGTAGCTGGTTCCCTCTGAAGTTTCCCTCAGGATAGCTAGAGCTCGCGTGCGAGTTCTATCGGATAAAGCCAATGATTAGAGGCATCGTAGGCGCAACGCCCTCGACCTATTATGAAACTTTAAATAGGTAGGACGGCACGGCTGCTTCGTTGAGCCGTGCCACAGAATCTAGAGCTCCAAGTGGGCCATTTTTGGTAAGCAGAACTGGCGATGCGGGATGAACCGGAAGCCGGGTTATGATGCCCAACTGTGCGCTAACCTAGACCCCACAAAGGGTGTTGGTCGATTAAGACAGTAGGACGGTGGTTATAGAAGTCAAAATCCGCTAAGGAGTGTGTAACAACTTACCTGCCGAATCAACTAGCCCCGAAAATGGATGGCGCTTAAGCGCGCGACCTTTACCTGGTCGTCGGGGCAAGTGCCAGGCCCTGATGAGTAAGAAGGCGCGGCGGTCGCCGCAAAACCCAGGGAGCGAGCCCGAGCAGAGTGGCCGTCTGTGCAGATCTTGGTGGTAGTAGTAAATATTCAAATGAGAAATTTGAAGGCCGAAGAGGGGAAAGGTTCCATGTGAACGGGACTTGCAAAGGGGTTATTCAATCCTAAGGGTCGGGGGAAGCCTGAAAAAGAGCGTGTTCCGTGCGTGCACCTTTAGGGAATCGGGTTAAAATTCCTGAACCAGGACATGCCGGTTGACGACGACGTTAGGGAGTCCGGAGACGTCGGCGGGGGTCTCGAGAAGAGTTATCTTTTCTGTTTAACAAACTGCCCACCCTGGAAATAGCTCAGCCGGAGGTAGGGTCCAGCGGTTGGAAGAGCACCGACGTCGCGCGATGTCCACTGCGCCCCCGGCGGTACTTGAAAATCCAGAGGACCGAGTACCGTCCATGCCCGATCGTACTCATAACCGCATCAGGTCTCCAAGGTGAACATCCTCTGGTTGATCGAACAATGTAGGCTAGGGAAGTTGGCAAAATGGATCCGTAACTGGGAAAATGATTGGCTCTGAGGGCTGGGCACGGGGGTCCCAGTCTTGGACCCGTCGGCTATCGGAGGACTGCTCAAGCTACTCCCACGGCGAGAGTTGGTCGCAGCGTGCCGGTCGAGGGACGGACTGGGAATGGCTCCTTCGGGGGCCTTCCCCGAGCATCGAACAACTAGCTCAAAACAGGTACAGACTAGGGGAATTCGACTGTTTAATTAAAACAAAGCATTGCGATGGTCCCTGCAGATGCTCACGCAATATGATTGCTACCCAGTGCTTTGAATGTCGGAGTGAAGAAATATATGACTCTGTTAAGGTAGCCAAATGCCTCGTCATCTAATTAGTGATGCCCATGAATGGATTAACGAGATTCCCACTGTCCCTGTCTATTATCCAGCGAAACTGCAGCCAAGGGAACGGGCTTGGCAAAATCAGATGGGAAAGAAGACCCTGTTGAGCTTGACTCTAGTCCGACTTTGTGAAATGACATGAGAGGTGTAGGATAAGTGGGAGCCGAACGACGAAAGTGAAATACCACTACTTTTAACGTTATTTTACTTATTCCGTGAATCGAAGGCGAGGCACTGCCCCTCTTTTTGGACCCAAGGCTCGCTCTGCGGGCTGATCCGGGCGGAAGACATTGTCAGGTAGGAAGTTTGGCTGGCGCGGCACATTTGTTAAAAGATAACGCAGGTGTCCTAAGATGACCTCAACGAGAACATAAATCTCGTGTGGAACAGAAGGGTAAAAGCTCGTTTGATTCTGATTTCCAGTACGAATACGAACCGTGAAAGCGTGGCCTAACGATCCTTTAGACCTTCGGAATTTGAAGCTAGAGGTGTCAAAAAAGTTACCACAGGTCTAACTAGCTTGTGGCAGCCAAGCGTTCATAGCAACGTTGCTTTTTGATCCTTCGATGTCAGCTCTTCCTATCATTGTGAAGCAGAATTTACCAAGTGTTGGATTGTTCACCTGCCAACAGGGAACGTGAGCTGGGTTTAGACCGTCGTGAGACATGTTAGCTTTACCCTATTGATGATAGTGTCACAATAGTAATTCAACCTAGTACGAGAGGAACCGTTGATTCGCACAATTGGTTATCGCGCTTGGTTGAAAACCCAGTGGCGCGAAGTTACCGTGTGCTAGATTATGACTGAACGTCTCTAAGTCAGAATCAGGGCTAGAAGCGACGCGCTCGCCCGCCGCCTATTCACAGACCAGTAGTAGGGGCCTCCGGTCCCTAAGGGCATGTGTCGTTGGCCAAGCCGTCGTGGCAGAAGCGTCGAGCCAGCCGCCTTTAAGTATAATTTCCATCGAGCGGCAGGCAGAATCCTTTGCTGATGACTTAAATACGTGACGGGGTATTATAAGTGGCAAAGTGGCCTTGCTGCCACGATCCACCGAGATTCAGCCCTTTGTCGCTCCGATTCGTCCCTCCCTCTCCCTCTACCCATTCCACAATCCAATCCTATCCCATCAACCAACACTATTTCCCCCAAACGGACCAAGAGGATCGACGCCCTATGTTGCTCCCCAAGTTTGTCTCCAAGTGTGTCTCCAAGTGCCTAAGTATCCCAAGTATCGACGCACGAATGCCCATGTGTTACCTAGTGCTCTACGCCCAAGTCTGAATAACATTTGCCCAAGTTTGCAATGCACGTTGCTTGCATAAGTGCCACCACAAGTGTCATGGGGTTTTTGAGGCAACAATGCCCGATGATGCCCAAGTGCATGCCCAATTGCTGTGCCCAAGTGCCATGCCCAAGTGCTATGTGCACCCAAGCTCCATGCCCAAGTGCTATGTGTGAACGACCCCCTTGCCAGCCGATCCTGCGCATCGCCCCGAGTGCCCAAGTGTTAGACAGCCTATGCTTGCTTGTTAAGAGATGGTAAAAAATTTGAATCCGACCTTGTGTGCTACCAGCCCGCCGACGTACCTAATGTTCATAGCTTAACATTAACGGTGACTGAGGTTATGTTGCCCCTATCTCAAACACGACTGGGCACGCTCGTTGGTGCACGATTGTAGCATAGCTGCCCATGGTGTTGCACGACAGCGCACGATTGGGCCTCAGATATGGCACGATGGGGCCTCGGGTGCAGCACGATGGGGCCTCGGATGGTTAACGATTGGGCCACAGCTTGGCACGCAACTAGGACGCGGCTTGGCAAGCACTTGGTGAACGGCAGACGTGGTTGTTGCACTGTGGGGTCGCGCATGGGCCACGATAAGGCAAATAGTTGGGCGACGATAGGGCGCGCGCATGGGCGAGGCTATGCGCCCATGGGGGATACCTAAAGCACGCATGGGCCACGGATATGCGCACATAGGGCACGGATGTGCCCGCATATGGCACAGTCTTTGCACTAATGGGCCATGGTTGTGCGCGCATGGCGCAAGGTTGTTGCGCGCATAGGCCATGACAGTGCCTGCATGGGCCACAGCAGTGAGCGCAAGGGGCACGACTGTTGCGCACATGGGGCACGGCTGTTGCGCTCATGGGGCCAGTTGGTACGCGCATGGGGCGTGGATGTGCGCACATGGGCCACGGATGTGTGAGCATGACCCACGTATGTGCGCGCATGGGACACGGATGTGAGCGCATTGGGTATAGCTGTTGCGCTCATGGGCCATGACCGTGCGTGCTTGGAGCACGGTTGTTTCGCGCATAGGGCACGGCTGTTGCGCGCGTGGGCCATAACAGTTGCGCGCTTAGGGTGAGTTGGTACGCACATAAGGCATAGATGTACACGCATGGGCTGCGGATGTGTACGCATGAGCCACGGATATGCGCGCATGCGCAAGGCTACAACTCTCATAGGGCGCCCATGCGGTGCAATGGTACGCGCATAGGGCGCCTAAGCGGCGCGATTGTAGGAGCATTGGGTGCCCATGCCGCGAGATTGTGGGCACATTCTGCGCCAATGCCTAGCGATGGTGCGCGCATGGGGCGCCCATGCGGTGCGATGGTGCGAGCGTATAGGGCGCCAATGCTGTGGGATGGTGCCCTCATAGGGTGCCCATGCCTTGCGTTGGTGCGCGCATAGGACACCCATGCCGCGCGTATGTGGCATACATACTGTTCGCATGGGCGCCCATGCCGTGCGATGGTGCGTGCATGCGGCGACCATGCCACGCGCTTGTGCGCTCATGGGGCACCCATGCTGCACGCTGGTGTGCGCAAGGGAAGCCCATGCAGCGTGCATTTGGCGTACATGTCGCGCGGATGGGACGTCCATGCCGTGCGAGGGTGCGCGCATGGGGCGCCCATGTGGCGCGATAGTGTGCGCATGCGGCCCCCACGCCCTGCGCTAGTGCGTGCATGTGGCCCACGTGCGGCGAACAGATGGAGCACTGGTTTGGTGCACGGTAGGGGCACTATGGGGCTATGCTTGGGAGACGATAGGGGTCGATGGGGGACGGCTTGGGCACTACTAAGGTACATTGGGCATGATGGCCGATGCTAGACCTTCAGGGGTATTGAGGGCCATGCGTAACATATTATCTCACAAATATGGACATTGGCTTTTAGAATTGGTTTCCGAATCTAGGAAGTAGTCTTAACAAAGACCCTTCCCGACGAACACTTCGTCACATTTGGGAGGCAAATTAGATTAATCGGCTTCCCAATCTGTCCAAAAAAAATTTCACACCAAATATCATCTAAATGATTTAATGTATTAATTAATTTGAAATTTTCAGAATTCTCTAGTATTTTTTTTTATTTTTCCCTATTTTTCGTAATTATGTAAGAGTATTAAAAATTATTTTTGATTACCAATCCATCCAAAAAACAATTTCACAACAAATATTATCTAAACAAATTAATGTATGAATTAATATAAATTTTCCAGAATTTTCTAGTATTTTTCTTATTTTTTCCTATTTTTCACAATTATTAATTATTAAAAATTATTTTTTCAAAAAAAATAATCTTCAAGCATTTGAGTACCATATCCTAACATTGAGAAGCAAGTTGGGTACGAAGATCATGCCAAATGGGGGCTCTAATAGTGTAAAACACCCATTATGAATCTATGGAAAAATGTACACTACTGTTGTCACTTGGGTTTTTGCATCTAAATGTACTATAGGGGTTTATATGGTATCAAGCCCCCTGGTTGAGGTCTATGCAAGGGGACGTTGTGGGCACTTTGTGACACATTGTGGGCTATATCGTGGGTAATATTGTGGGCAGGAATGCCTACCGAGTGAATGACACCGGGGTATTACATTGCATACTCATGCATCGGGGCCATGCCACCCCCGCCCCGTATCCCCCGACATGTCCCTCGGCGAGGCACTTGGATGGCTAATGAGGAACGTGGTCGTTTCTCTAGCCCCTCATTATCTATCTTGGTGCCGTAGCACCGTCGGCGTCATTTGGATGGCTAATGAGGAAGCGAGTGGTTGCCAAAGCACAAAACTAGCTATCCTTGTACTGCTGGCTAGGCACATTTTGGGGGACATTCACATCCCCTGACGTGTCGTTGGGCCTGCGCGATGCGCGAATCGCCTAGCACACGAAGCTACGGCCGTTGCTGAGTGGATACTCGCGGCCATGGTACAGTGTCGTGGTGATCCAAGCACCGCGTGAGCATGGGTGACTCTTGGGGGACGGTGGGGGCATGCGTGATGCGCAAATCGCTTGGCACAAGTGGCATTGGCTTTCGTTAAGCAACGACGCGGGCGTTGCGATGAGACGATTGTTGATGCTTCAATGTCATGGCGATCCAAGCACCATTTAGCTTTGAAGCCGTCCCCCGGTTGGTTCTGACGTGCCTGTGTGATACGCGAATCACCTAGCGCACGATGCCATGGTCCTCGCTGAGTCGTAATGCGACGAATATGGTCTAGTGTCGTGGTGATCCAAGCATCGCGTGGGCAGGAAGTTTGTTTGCCCGTTCTGTGCATGCGGGTGCATAAAGGGGGATGGTGGAGGACTGCGCGATGCGCGAATAGCCTAGCACACAGACTTGGCATTCATTAAGTGACGACGCAAGTGTTCTGATGAGACGATGGCTAGAGCTTCACTGTTGTGGCGATCCAAGCACCGTGCTGCATTGGAGCCGTCCCACGGTGTATTCCCACGGGCCTGTGCGAAGCGCGAATCACCTAGCACATGACACCATGGTCATCCCTGAGTCGTAATGCAACAAACGTGGTCTAGTGTCATCGCAATCCAAGCACCACGTGGGTGGAAAGTTTACTTGTACCATTCTGTGCATGCAGGTGCATATAGGGGGACGGTGGGGGACTGCGCAATGTATGAATCGCCTACCACACGGCATTGGCTTTCAATAAGTGATGACGTGAGCATTGCGATGAGAAGATGGCTAGAGCTTCACTGTCGTGGCGATCCAAGCACTGTGCTGCCTCGAAACCGTCCCACGGTGTGTTCCCACAAGCCTGCATGATGCACGAATCGCCTAGCTCACGACGCCATGGTCCTCGCTGAGTCGTAATATGACGGATGTGGTCTAGTGTCGTGGCGATCCGAGCACTCCGTGGGCAGAAAGTTTGCTTGTCCCATTTTGTGCGTTGCAGAGCATATAGGGGGACGGTGGGGGATTGCGCGTTGCACGCATTGCCTACAACACGGCCTTGGCTTTCGTTAAGTGACGACGCGAGCGTTGCGATGAGATGATGAATAGAGCTTCACAGTCTTGGCGATCCAAGCACCGTGCTACCTTGTAGCCGTCCTATTGTATGTTCCCACGGGCCTGCTCGATGAACGAATCGCTTGGAACACAATTCCATGGTCCTCGCTGAGTTGTAATACGATGGACGTGGTCTAGTGTCATGGTGATCCAAGCACCGCATGGGCAGGAAGTCCGCTTTCGGTTGGTACCTCAATTGCGTGCACCCGGTGCATGGTCGGGCACCCCGAAGTTGGCTCTTAAGCTTGCGATGTGTGGCCTGCTCATGCACCTCGTACCGTGTCCCTCTGAAAATCCTCGTGCCTAGCGGTGTATGCTTGGGCCATCCGCTAGTTCCGTTTGCCTGAAGGGCTTCATTTGCCTAGATGGTCGGCGGTTACCAGCTTGGCGGTCCGGGCTTAGCGAACGTGATAGCGCGTGAATGGTTGTCGGCTTGTATAGGTCGGTTGGATCCCTGCTTGTGCAGTAACGTCCACTCCTACTTGCTTCTTCATTTGCAGGATGAGTGCTTACGTTGCCTCGGTCGGTCGGCCAGTTTCCTGTGTTGCGTACCTACAAAGACGGCAGTTTAAAGTCCCATCGTCCATCTTTTACCTTGCGTCTGCCTCCGTGGACGACGTGGGGCGAACCCCTAAGCACGTCCCGTGTTCCACGCTGCTCACTCCTACAAGTGCGGTAGACGTGGCCCATATGGTATCGTTCGATCTCTCGGATGTGGCACACCACGACGGTATAGGGTCCTTGGCCTCTATTTGCCCGAAACCAACGTTTGTCGCTAAACGCGTACGACGGTCGAGCGCTCATCTCAAGCAGTTGACCCTTGGGGGACGACGTGCCTCGTGCGATGCCGGCATCGGTGAGGAATACTACTTGGTTGATCCTGCCAGTAGTCATATGCTTGTCTCAAAGATTAAGCCATGCATGTGTAAGTATGAAGTAATTCAGATTGTGAAACTGTGAATGACTCATTAAATCCGTTATAGTTTGTTTGATGGTATCTACTACTCAGATAACCGTAGTAATTATAGAGCTAATACGTACAACAAACCCTGACTTCTGGAAAGGATGCATTTATTAGATAAAAGGTCGACGCGGGCTCTGCTCGTTGCTGCGATAATTCATGATAACTCGACGGATCGCACGACCCTCGTGCCGGCGATGCATCATTCAAATTTCTGCCCTATCAACTTTCAATGGTAGGATAGTGGCCTTCTATGGTGGTGACGGGTGACGGAGAATTAGGGTTCGATTCCGGAGAGAGAGCCTGAGAAACGACTACCACATCCAAGGAAGGCAGTAGGCGCGCAAATTATCCAATCCTGACATGGGGAAGTAGTGACAATAAATTACAATACTGGGCTCAAAGAGTCTGGTAATTGGAATGAGTACAATCTAAATCTCTTAACAAGGATCCATTGAAGGGCAAGTCTGGTGCCAGCAGCCGCGGTAATTACAGCTTCAATAGCGTATATTTAAGTTGTTGCAGTTAAAAAGCTCGTAGTTGGACTTTGGGATGGGTCGACCGGTCCGCCTCAGGTGTGCACCGATTGTCTCGTTCCTTTTGCCGGCGATGCGCTCCTGGCCTTAACTAGCTGGGTCGTACCTCCAGCGCTGTTACTTTGAAGAAATTAGAGTGGTCAAAGCAAGCCTACTGATACGGCACACTTGTTTCGGTCGCCAAAATGCCCACGGCTTAGCAGAAATGTGCCATGAACAGTGCCAACGGTCCAGGTGCGAAAATTGGCCCAAGGCAAACCATGACCCTTCCCAGCGTGTGTGGAAGCTTCTGGAGTAATGGAGAAGGCTCAAGAAGTAGTTTGGGGCGGTTTGGAGGGAAACATGCAACTTTGAGTCTGGAAGGTTCCAGAAAAATGGCTAAGGCATGGAAACTGCCCAGTCTACCCAGGGTAGCTACCCAGTCCGCCCAGCAGGTGTAGGAATGTTCCAGAATGGTGCAGAATGGCGCCCAACAGTGGATAAATCTGGAAGTTCCACCCAAACTTGAATTCAAATGTTGTAAATATCTCTGAAAATTGTATTTGTGTATAGACATTTGTATGGTTCAGATTGTAGCCACTTGGCATAGATCTTAGGCATTGATTTAAGCCTTCTACATGTATAAATATGAGTTGTTATGCAATGAAAAGCAAGCCATTTATCTTGCCATTTTCCTGTGCCATTTTCTAGCCATCTTACTTAGCATTTTCCAAACTCCTACCAGTGTTGCCTACTGGTGCTCGTCTTGCACAAGGGTCTGCCCTCGTACCCAAGTGCCCTTTGCAAGCCCGTGTTGGGGTCCTCAACCTCTAACACTTGTGTTCGTGCTGTGCTACTCTGATAACACGAGCGTACTTAGTTGATACCCATGTTGGCTAAGGCTGCACATAGTCGGGATTTCAACCTCAATCTCTGACCACGTGACAGGTGGTATCAGAGCCTAGGCCGGCTTGGCTCAAATATGTATTGCTACGTGCTCTTTGTTGGTCAATCTGTCGTAGGACTTTGTTGGTGAAACTCTTTGGCTGTTTCATTGGTGAAATTTTGTGGGAAGCATGGCTGAAAGCCAGGGAGATGATGTTGTCACTGCCGCTCAGGCCACAACCGTCAAGCAGGCAGAGAGACAGTCCAGGAGGGATAAGGTCAGAACCTCTTGCTCTTGGGCTAGCTCGGTGGATCAGCTCAGCTCAATTGAGGAGCGATTGGAACGTGTTTTTCAAGCCACACTTGAGAACAGTTTGGTGTTAGACGATGTGGTTAGTCGTCTTTGTGAACTTGAGGCCAAGGATGGGGCAAACTTGGCCGAACATGTTGCTGAATTGGAAGAACGTGGGAAGAGTTTGGAGGGTCAGCTGCTTGGCACCCTCAACTCATTTGCCGACGACATCATGCAAACCATTGACAAGTTTCGTGAGTCATTCATGACCAGCTTGGGATAGCTCAAGGCCAAAGTTGACAGGGTCAAGGCCGATGTTGCTACCATCAGCCAAGGGGTAGGCATAGCAGTCGTTTAGGACAAGGGAACTTCTTCTCACCACAGAGAAGGCAGCAAGGACAGGGGAATACCTCTGTCCCACAATGGTGAAGGCACACTTTCACTCAAATAGAGGAATGGCACATCGCTTCCCTCGCACGACAGGTGCAGGCCATATGGATTATGGAACGATAAGGCCGGTATGCAACAGCCCAACAACGACGAGAACTATTTTTTGTGCAGAAGCAAGGAACATTGGATAGCAAGATGCCCACAGTGAGGCAAGCTAGCATATCTTTTCCAATAGGAGGACAACCGGCAGTCCAAGGAGGACGTGCACATAGGTTCGCTTTGGTTCCTCGAGCCAGTCGAAACTGAAGTGCCAAAGGCGAAGGGGTTGCCGAAAGGTTCACTTTACGTCCCTATCACAATCAGGGGCCATGACTTGGAGGCATTGGTAGACACAGGCACTACCAACAATTTCATTGGCGAGGATGTTGCCAAACGACTTGACGTGTGAGTCAAACCAATGGGAGGCATGACCAAAGCAGCCAACACAAAGGCAATTCCAATCGTCGGTGTTGCTCAACAAGTGAGAATAGCGATTGGACCATGGCAGGGTATCGTGGAGTTCAGAGTCGTTCGGCTTGACGACTATGATGTTGTGCTTGGTATGGAATGACTTGACGATGTACGGGCATTCATCGTCCCATTCGAGGATTCCATTGTGGTGACAGGAACCAACCATCGGTGTGCCATCCCTATGACTCGAGAGGTGAAGGTAGTCACCAAGTCCCTCTGTGTCGTGCAGTTGGTCAAGGGACACCCGCAGGGAAAAGGCCTGACTCAGGGAGACAGTCGCCCATTGTATAGGCAAGGTCGTGCAACACAGTCAGTGTGCTCGTGTGTAGCACAGTCAGTCTGCTCGTGTGCATAACCTCAAGCACCAAGGAGACAGAGCCTCGGCAACCCAAGCGTGCACTTGCAGTCCGAGCAACCAGCCCGACGGAAGGGCCAGTTCATGGGGAACGAGCCTGAGGAAGGAAGGAGACGACAAATTGACGCAGCCAAGGCCACCAGTTCGAGTGGGGATCAACGAGCAGGTGTAGCCTAGGCCATTTGTTCATGTACGCAGTGGCGTCGAGGGCGATGCCAAGTTTGGTGGGAGAGGGTGAGACGACACGCGTGTTTCGGTCACCAGGATGCCCACGGCTTAGCGAAAATATGCCATGAATAGTACCGATGGTCCAGGTACGAAAATTGGCCCAAGGCAAACCATGACCCTTCCTAGCGTATGTGGAAGCTTTTGGAGCAGCGGAAAAGGCTCAGGAAGCAGTTTGGGGCGGTTTGGAGGAAAACAGGCAGCTTTGAGTCTGGAAGGTTCCAGAAAAATGGCTAAGGCATGTAAACTGCCTAGTCTACCCAGGGTAGCTACCCAGTCCACCCAACAGGTGCAGGAATATTCCAGAATGGTGCAAAATGGTGCCCAACAGTGGAGAAATCTGGAAGTTCTGCCCAAACTTGAATTCAAATGTTGTAAATATCTCTGAAAATTGTATTTGTGTATAGACATTTGTATGGTTCAGATTGTAGCCACTTGGCATAGATCTTAGGCATTGATTTAAGCCTTGTACATGTATAAATATGGGTTGTTGTGCAATGAAAAACAAGCCATTTACCTTGCCATTTTCGTGTGCCATATTTCCAGCCATCTTATATAGCATTTTTTAAACTCCTACCAGTGTTGCCTATTGGTGCTCGTCTTGCACAAAGGTCTGCCTTGTACCCAAGCGCCCTTTGCAAGCCAGTGTTGGGGTCACCAACCTCTAACACTTGTGTTCGTGTGGTGCTACTCTGATAATGCAGGCGTACTTAGTCGACACGTAGTCGAGATTTCAACCTTAATCTCTGACCACGTGACACTACGCTCTGTATACATTAGCATGGGATAACATTATACGATTTCGATCCTATTGAGTTGGCCTTCGGGATCGGAGTAATGATTAACAGGGACAGTCAGGGGCATTCGTATTTCATAGTCAGAGGTGAAATTCTTGGATTTATGAAAGACGAACAACTGCGAAAGCATTTGCCAAGGATGTTTTCATTAATCAAAAACGAAAGTTAGGGGCTCGAAGATGATCAGATACCATCCTAGTCTTAACCATAAACGATGCCGACTAGGGATCGGCGGATGTTACTTTTAGGACTCCACCGACACCTTATGAGAAATCAAAGTTTTTGGCTTCCGGGGGGAATATGGTCGCAAGGCTATAACTTAAAGGAATTGACGAAAGGGAACCACCAGGAGTGGAGCCTGCGGCTTAATTTGACTCAACACGGGAAAACTTACCAGGTCCAGACATAGTAAGGATTGACAGACTCAAAGCTCTTTCTTGATTCTATGGGTGGTGGTGCATGGCCTTTCTTAGTTGGTAGAGCGATTTATCTGGTTAATTCCATTAATGAACGAGACCTCAGCTTGCTAACTAGCTATGCGAAGGTATCCCTCTGCAGCTAGCTTTTTAGAGGGACTACGACCTTTTAGGCCGCGGAAGTTTGAGGCAATAATAGGTCTGTGATGCCCTTAGATGTTCTGGGTCGCACGCGCTCTACACTGATATATTCAACGAGTCATAGCCTTGGCCGACAGGCCAGGGTAATCTTTGATATTTTATCATGATGGGGATAGATCATTGCAATTGTTGGTCTTGAACGAGGAATTCTTAGTAAGCGCAAGTCATTTGCTCACGTTGACTACATCCCTGCCCTTTGTACACACCGACCGTCATTCCTACCGATTGAATAATCCGGTGAAGTGTTCAGATCACGACGACGTGGGCGGTTCGCTGCCCGTGACGTCGCGAGAAGTCTACTGAACCTTATCATTTAGAGGAAGGAGAAGTCGTAACAAGGTTTTCGTAAGTGAACCTGCAGAAGGATCATTGTCGAACCCTGTGAAGGCAGAATGACATGCGAACCCGTTTAAACAATGTAGGGCTGACGCGAGGGAGGCGGCCCGTCCCCAACACATGCGTTGGTCCCGAGTCAGGGTGAACGCCTTGCACACAACGAACCTCAACGCGGTATGCGCCAAGGAAAATGAAATATGAGGGACTACCTATCCCTGCCCCGTCTGCGGTGTGCCGGGTTAGGCGTCGGTCCCTTACGATATGAAAACGACTCTCAATAACGGATATCTCAGCTCTCACATCGATGAAGAACGTAGCAAAATGCGATACTTGGTGTGAATTACAGAATCCCGTGAACCAT
>CM075776.1:34085856-34100856 GCA_037974665.1 Ehretia macrophylla
CATGGGCTGCGGATGTGTGCGCAAGAGCCACGGATGTGCGCTCATGGGCAAGGCTATAATGCGTACGGGGCGCCTATACAACACAATGGTGGGCGCATGGGGCGCCCATTGTCGTGCGATTATCGGTGCATGGGGCGCCTATGAGGAACGATGGTGCGCACACATGGGGAGCCCATGCAGCGTGATGGTGCGCCCATGGGGCGACCAAGCCTTGCGCTGGTGCGCGAATGGGGTGCCCATGCGATGCGATGGTGTGCATACATGGGGCATCCATGCAGCGCGATAGTGCTCGCATGATGCGCCCATCCCGCGTGCTGGTACAATGGTGCCCACATAGGACACCCATGCCGCGCGCTGGCGTGATGGTGCGCGTATAGGACGCCTATGCCGCGTACATGTGGTACTTATGCCAGGCGCATTGGGCGCCCATGCCGCGCGATGGTGCGTGCATATGGCGCCCATATAGCGCGATGGTGCACGCATGCAGCGCCTATGTCGCGCACTGGTGCGTGCATGGGCTACGCATGGGGCGCTGTTGGGTCACGAATGGGGCACGACAGGGGCATTATGGGGCTATGCTTGGGAGACGATGGGGGACAATGGGGGACGGGTTGGGCACTACTAGGGTACGTTGGGCACGATGGCCGATGCTAGACCTTCGGGGGTATTGAGGGCCATGCGTGACATATTATCTCACAAATGTGGACTTTGGCTTTTAGAATTGGTTTTCGAATCTACGAAGTAGTCTTAACAAGGACCCTTCTCGACGAACACTTCGTCACTATCTGGAGGTGAATTAGATTAGTCGGCTTCCCAATCCGTCCAAAAAAAATTTTCACACCAAATATCATCTAAATGAATTAATGTATTAATTAATTTGAATTTTTCAGAATTTTCTAGTATATTTTCTGATTTTTCCCTATTTTTTGTAATTATGTAAGGATATTAAAAATTATTTTTGATTCCCAATCCATACAAAAAAAAATTTCACAACAAATATTATCTAAACAAATTAATGTATGAATTAATATAATTTTTTCATAATTTTCTAGTATTTTTTCTGATTTTTTTATTATTTTTTGCAATTATTAATTATTAAAAATTATTTTTTCGAAAAAAATAATCTTCAAGCATTTGAGTATCATATCCTAACAATGATAAGCAAGTTTGGTACGAATATCGTGCCAAATGGGGGCTCTAATAGTGTAAAACACCCATTATGAATCTTTGGCAAAATGTACGCTACTACTATCACTTGGGTTTTTACATCTAAATGTACTATAGGGGGGTATGTGATGTCAAGCCCCCTAGTCGAGGTCCATGCAGGGGGACGTTGTAGGCACTTCATTGTACATTGTGGGCTATATCGTGGGTTATATTGTGGGCGAGAATGCCTACTGAGTGAATGATGCCGGGGTATTGCATTGTATACTCGTGCGTTGGGGCCATGCCATCCCCGCCCTGCGTTTCCCGTCATGTCCCTCGGTGCGACACCAGGATGGCTAATGAGGAACGTGGTGGCTTCCCTAGCCCCTCATTATCCATCTTGGTACCGCAACACCATCGTCGTCATTCGGATGGCTAATGAGGGAGCGAGTGGTTGCTAAAGCACAAAACTAGCTATCCTTGTGTCGCTGGCTAGTCACACGTTGGGGGATATTCCCGTCCCCTGACGTGTCGTTGGGCCTGAGCGATGCACGAATCGCCTAGCACACAAAGCTATGGCCGTTGCCGAGTGGATACGCGCAGCCATGCTATAGTGTCCTGGCGATCCAAGCACCGCATGGGCTTGGGTGACTCTTGGGGGACGGTGGGGGAATGCGTGATGCGCGAATCGCCTGGCACACATGGCATTGGCTTTCGTTAAGCAACGATGCGATCATTGCAATGAGACGATTGTTGATGCTTCAATGTCATGGCAATCCAAGCACCATGCGGCCTTGAAGTCGTCCCCTGGATAGTTCTGACGGGCCTGTGCGATGCGCGAAACGCCTAGCACACGACGCCATGGTCCTCGCTGAGTCGTAATGTGACGGACGTGGTATTTTATCGTGGCAATCCAAGCACTGCATGGGCAGGAAGTTTTCTTGTCCCGTTCCATGCATGCAGGTGCATATAGGTGGACTGCGCAATGCGCGAATCACCTAGCACACGGCCTTGGCTTTCGTTAAGTGACGACACGAACGTTGCGATAAGAAGATGGCTAGAGCTTCACTATCGTGGCGATCCAAGCACCATGCTGCCTTGAAGCCATCCCATGGTGCGTTCCCACGGGCCTGCGCGATGCACAAATCGCCTAGCATACGACGCCAGGGTCCTCGCTGAGTCGTAATGCGACGGACGTGGTCTAGTGTCGTGGCGATCTAAGCACCGCGTGGGTAGGAAGGTTGTTTGTCCTATTCCGTGCATGCGGGTGCATATAGGGGGACGGTAGGGGACTGCGCAACGCATGAATCGCCTACCACACGGCTTTGGCTTTCGTTAAGTGACGACGCGAGCATTGCGATGAGACGAGGCTAGAGCTTCACTGTCGTGACGATCCAAGCACTGTGCTGCCTTGAAGCCGTCCCACAATGTGTTCCCACAGGCTTCCGTGATGTGCGAATTGCCTAGCACACGACACAATAGTCCTCGTTGAGTCGTAATGCGACGGACATGGTCTAGTATCGTGGCGATCCAAGCACCGTGTGGGCAGAAAGTTTGCTTGTCCCGTTCCATGCATGGGGGAGCATATAGGGGGACGGTGGGGGACTGCGCAATGCACGAATCGCCTACCACACGGCCTTGGCTTTTGTTAAATGACGACGCCAGTATTGCGATGAGACGATAGCTAGAGCTTCACTGTCGTGATGATCCAAGCATCGGGCTGCCTTGAAGTCATCCCACGGTGTTTTCCTACAGGCCTACGTGATGCGCGAATCGCCTAGCACACGAAGCCATGGTCCTCGTTGAGTCATAATGCGACGGACGTGGTCTAGTATAGTGGCGATCCAAGCACCGTATGGGCAGAAAGTTTGCTTGTCCCGTTCCGTGCGTGGGAGAGCATATAGGGGGACGGTGGGGGACTACGCGATGTGCGAATCGCCTACAATATGGTCTTGGCTTTCGCTAAGTGACGACACGAGCATTACGAT
Source organism: Ehretia macrophylla (assembly GCA_037974665.1). Lineage (NCBI taxonomy): Eukaryota > Viridiplantae > Streptophyta > Magnoliopsida > Boraginales > Ehretiaceae > Ehretia > Ehretia macrophylla. The sequence goes on from CM075776.1 coordinate 34,088,991, forward strand.
AAGACGACGGCTAGAACTTCAAAGTTGTGGCGATCCAAGCATCGTGCTATCTCGAAGCCGTCCCACTGTATGTTCCCATGGGCCTGCACGATGGGCGAATCGCTTAGTACACGATGCCATGGTCCTCGCTGAGTTGTAATGTGATGGACGTGGTCTAGTGTCGTGGCGATCCAAGCACCGCGTGGGCAGGAAGTCCGCTTTCGGTTGGTACCTCAATTGTGTGCACCCGGTGCATGGTCGGGCACCACAAAGTTGGCTCTTAAGCTTGCGATGTGTGGCCTGCTCATGCACCTTGTGCCGTGTCCCTCAGAAAATATTTGTGCCTAGCGGTGCATGCTTAGGCCATCTCGCTGGTTCCGTTTGCTTGAAGGGCTTCGTTTGCCTAGACGGTCGGTAGTTACTGGCTTGGCGGTCTGGGCATAGCGAATGTGATAGTGCATGAGTAGTCGTCAGCTTGTATGGGTTAGTTGGATCCCTGCTTAAGCAGCGACGTCCACCCCTGCTTGCTTCTTCATATGCGGGCCAAGTGCTTACGTTGCCTCGGTCGGTCGGCCGGTTTCCTATGTTGCGTACCTATAAAGACGGCAATCTAAAGTCCCATCGTCCATCTTTCGCCTTGCGTCTGCCTCCATGGACAAAGTGGGGCGAACCCCTAAGCACCTTCCGTGTTCTACGCTGTTCACTCCTACAAGTGCGGTAGACGTGGCCTATAGGGCGTCGCTCGATCTCTCGGATGTGGCACACCACGACGGTATAGGGTCCTTGGCCTCTCTTTGGCTGAAACCAGCGTTCGTCGCTAACCACGTACGACGGTCGTGTGCTCATCTCGAGCAGTCGACCCTTGGGGGACGACGTGCCTCGTGCGACGCCGGCGTTGGTGAGGAATGCTACCTGGTTGATCCTGCCAGTAGTCATATGCTTGTCTCATAGATTAAGCCATGCATGTGTAAGTATGAACTAATTCAGACTGTGAAACTATGAATGGCTCATTAAATCAGTTATAGTTTATTTGATGGTATCTACTACTCAGATAACTGTAGTAATTCTAGAGCTAATACGTGCAACAAACCCCGATTTCTAGAAGGGATGCATTTATTAGATAAAAGGTCGACACAGGCTCTACCCGTTGCTGCGATGATTCATGATAACTCGACGGATCGCACAGCCCTCGTGGCAGCGACGCATCATTCAAATTTCTGCCCTATCAACTTTCCATGGTAGGATAGTGGCCTACCATGGTGATGACGGGTGACGAAGAATTAGGGTTCGATTCTGGAGAGGGAGCCTGAGAAACAGCTACCACATCCCAGGAAGGCAGCAGGCGCGCAAATTACCCAATCCTGACATGGGGAGGTAGTGATAATAAATAACAATATCGGGCTCAAAGAGTCTGGTAATTGGAATGAGTACAATCTAAATCCCTTAACGAGGATCCATTGGAGGGCAAGTCTGTCACGCCCCAACCCGACCTAAGGAGGCTAGACTAATGTATGACCCAATTCATTTATACTATTTCATAGTCTTAGCCTTTTGTTATGATTTAATGCTTAACATTGGCCTAGAACTCCAAAAGTTTTTTGGAAAAACCGGCAGCATGACAGCTATATTTAAGGCCTTTGGTTTGACCTAATTTCCTAAATGCCTCAAAACTTCTAATCATTGTTTCGATTCCAACTAAGATCCCTATTGTATCATCAACCGATATGCCTATTGATCTAACTCGAAAGTCTCATTTGATTAACAAGCCTAACAAGATAACTATGATCCGTTTATTTGTCAATTCCTTTACGTGAGTACCTGTTATCTTTTAGCCTATGAATAAGTACCTGGGTAAGATTAGATAGACTCATTTATTTGATACTTCACCTAATGTTTCAGTTGCCTATGATAGGAACTAAATCAAAATAGTGATAGCAAATGACCAATTATAGTGTTTGTCTAGTTATAATAAGTACAAGCCAAAATTATACCCAAATTACAACGGGGTCATTTACATCAACAAAATAAGTAGTCTTTAAAGCAAACACAATGTTCACAGAATAGCCACTGACAAGTCAGGCACATAAAGCACGTAATCACTCCAAGAAATCATCAACAGGCACATTCTCCTCGGGTACCTGTTCCAAATCTTCTTTGCCTATGATGGTAAAAGAGGGTGAGTCCTTATGAACTCATCGAGGGGGAACGAGAGATAACGTTTTGAAACTCTTTTCTGGTTAATCTTATGAAAACTCTTTTGAAAACATGTCATATAAAATAAGTCAGTTCATAACATAACATAAATATAAATGAACACATTTACCCGTCTTTCCTCCCCAAGGTCCTCTAGGAACCAAGCGAGAGTACTTAAACACATAGTGAAAAGGATATGGTGAGCTTTTGCTCTCAATTCATTTCTGATAACAGTTGTTGCGGCCGGCTTCAATTATCTACTTATCACTCCAAATAGGTGTATTCCGGTTGTACCCCGAAATCCTACTACCCAACTCTCCGAGGAAGTCTAGCACCCAAGCGAGAGAGGGAATTGGACCATGGTAGTCATGCCAATACACCGGCAAGCCCGATGCCTCCCGGAGTGACGCGAATGCTACCATGCCAGAATGAAAGGTTGCAACCTTGTATGCAATGCACATTTATGCCATTTAACATTTCACATTAGGAGGTCAACAAAGTAGGTTGCCTCCGAGCAAGTTTATGATCACATTTTGATATATTGGCATATAAGGCATTGTAAGAACATATAATCATTTCATGTATCCATTTGAAAGCAATTAAACTTTCACAGGAAGCCAAGTAATCATGTTCAAATAAGCCATTGAATATCTTTTAACAATTCACATTAGGAGGTCAACAAAGTAGGTTGCCTCCGGATACACGTATGATCACATATCGACAAGTCAACATACGAGGCATGCTTTGACATGTAAATTCACTTTGTAAAACACTTAGAAGTATATAAACATTTAACGGGTAGCCATGTCACACATATAAAACAAGTCATATAACTTATTTTGGGTTCACATATCAACACGCAATCATCGAGTATCATACTTAGAGCTATAAAGACAATTCCGGGCAGCCTTTTAACAATCCTCAACATCAATTATAAGTCACACAATAGTGGTTCATGACTTGGAGTCTATGTGGCCATTAGGGTTTGCAATCGACATGCTCGGGTGTTGGTTTAACTTGCTAAGGACCACAAGAAACACTTAAACCATTTCAAGCATACTTAGCAATTATTGGAAATCCTACTAACCATTCAATTGAACACATTTAACCATAGGATCATCACTTAGCAAGTATTCATAAGCAATAGGGCCTCAATTTCATGCTACACATGCGATTAAGCAACAATTCGTCATGTAATTAAACACAAGCCATGCATCAATCAATTAAGCATCTTCAACCAACCAAACAGCCCACACAACTTCTAATTACCACAATTCCAAGCATTCAATACCACAAGTAAAGTTACAACATGGTTCAAATCATATTACCAAGCCAAAAACCTTACTGTAATGGTCTGTTTTTCCTCATTCATTTAGCCAAGTAAATAACCTCCAAATTTGGCAAACCAAATGCCAAATTGGATCTTAATTAGTGCTTTAAATCTAGGAACAAACCTCGCTGCATTTGGAGTTCGTACTTAGGAGTTATGACCAAAACCGTGAGACAACACAAAACTGTCCAGATTCATACACATCTCGATATTTTCCATTTTTGAGGCCTTTAAACTCAAAATTAGCCTTAGCCTATTTATGCAAAATATGTTTAGAACTGACAAATATAGTGACCTACCAAATTTTATGCATTTTTGACATCTTTTACTAGGCCAAAACTATTTCGTTCTACAAGGTCAGAAAGCTGCCAGAAACCTACTTCACATTTCCAAGTTTTCCAGATTTAGACACATTATGATATTTGACCATTTTTGAGGTCTTAGAATCAAAATTGTCCTTGTCCTATTTCTACAAAATATGTTAAGAACTGACAAATATAGTGATCTACCAATTTTCATGCATTTTTATCAACGTTTATTAGGGCAAAAACACTTCATTCTACAAGGTCAGTAATCTGCCAGAAAAAATGAGGTTGCATATTTCAAAGGTTCTAGCTATTCTCAAGCCATGCATGAGTAGATAGCTTCATATAAACACACATACAAGAACTACAAATGTAAATACAGTCATATGAGAGCATGCATGTGAGTTTTGAAAGCATTTAAAAGAGTTTAACCCTCACCTTAGCAACTTGATGGATGAAAATGCAAGGATGCTCTTGAAAATGCTCAAAAGGTCCTCTTTCCTTGCTTTGGCCTAGTGGTGGCTGGTTTTTCCTTAAATCCTAGCTTAGTTAGCTTGTGTAGGAGATTTTCATGTGTGTGAAACCAAAAGACAAGGAAGAAAATCGTCAAAACTTACCTATGGCCGAAAATGAGAGTTTTTTGAGCTTTGTGAGAGATTCTTGCTATGTTACTTGCTATGGCCGAGCTTGGAGTGGTCTTGAGAGTCCTTGAGAGCTTTTTAGAAGTCTTGGGAGCTCAAAGGGAGCCATGGTCGGAAATGGAGAGAGAATGGGAGAGTTTGAGAGGAAAGAGAGAGTTTGATGAGTTGTTTGTGTGTGTGTCAGCCTTAGGCTTGCAAAATCTGAAATTTCTTGTCATCTTTTGCATTTTTGAATTGTGAGGAGCATGGGCATTGAGAGGGCCGAGAAAGGGAACTTGGGGTAGGGTGTATGGGATTATTTTTATGATTTTTGTTTTGTGTGTGTCATAGAATGTTTTTGTGTCTTGTAAGAGTTTAAATTATAATTGTGTGTACGAGAATATTGGGTTGTTTGTCTTCTAGTGGGTTGAATTAGGATTAAAGTATAGTATTAATAGTTAGTGGGTTTTGTAGGAAAAGGTGATTAGGTATAATATATTGGGGATGATTTGGGTGATGATAAGATTTTGTCTTGTAGTGAATTTGAATTAGGATTAAAATAATGTTAGTGGAATGTTTAGGAATAGTTTAATGTTATTTTATAGTTAGTGGAGTTTGTAGGATTTGAATTAGGGAATTTAATATTTGTTAGTGGATTGTGTAGGATTATTTTATTGTCTAGTGCTTTGTGCATGAATCTTTATTAATTAGCATGCAGGCACGCATTCCTAGGTCTAGGGCATGCACTACGAGGTAAGGCACGTGTTTCTAGGTAAATGCATGGATTCTTATGTAAAGGCATGTAAACCAATGCAAGGCACGTAATTCAAAAAAATGCACATAATTCAAGGTACAACTCTTTAACCTAGGTTAAGGCACGCAGTTCAAGGTTAGGGCACACGAATCGATATAATACACATAAATCGAGGTCAGGACACGTATATCTAGGACTCAACCATAAACAATGCCGACCCGAGATCGGCAAATGTTGCTTTTAGGACTCTGCCGGCACCTTATGAGAAATCAAAGTTTTTGGGTTACGGGGGGAGTATGGTCGCAAGGCTGAAACTTAAAGGAATTGACGGAAGGGCACCACCAGGAGTGGAGCCTGCGGCTTAATTTGACTCAACACGGGGAAACTTACCCGGTCCAGACATAGTAAGGATTAACAGACTGAGAACTCTTTCTTGATTCTATGGGTGGTGGTGCATGGCCGTTCTTAGTTGGTGGAACGCTTTGTTTGGTTAATTCTGTTAACGAACGAGACTTCAGCCTAGGAAAAATTTATGCGAAGGTATCCCTCCGCAGCTAGCTTCTTAGAGGGACTACGGCCTTTTAAGCCGCAGAAGTTTGAGGCAATAACAGGTTTGTGATGCCCTTAGATGTTTTAGGCCGCACACGCGCTACACTGATGTATTCATCGAGTCTATAGTGTAAGGCCCGACCCTGAATAACGTGTCATCCCTCGAATTGCGTGCCTTAGACCCAAAATTATATGATTGATCTTGGATCACGTGCCCTGTCTTGGTTTTCATGCATGCCTCATCATACGTGCCTTTACCTAGAATTGTGTGCCCTAATCCTCGATGTATGTACGATACCTAGATATACGTGCCTTGACGTCGATTTACGTGTGATATATCGATTCGTGTGCCTTAACCTTGAACTGCATGCTTTAACCTAGGTTTAAGAGTTGTACCTTGATTTACGTGCATTGCATTGAATTATGTGCCTTGCATTGGTTTACGTGCATTCACCTAGGGTTGCGTGCATTTACTTTGGAATCCGTGCATTTACCTTGAAGTATATGTCTTAGTCTTGAAATACATGCTTTACCTCGTAGTTTGTGTCTACCTCGTAATTCGTGCTCTAGACATAGGAATGCGTGCTTGCACGCTAATCTAGAAAGATTCCTGCACAAAGCACTAGACAATAAAATAATCCTACACAATCTACTAACCATTATTAAATTCGTAATTCAAATCCTACAAACTCCACTAACAATAAAATAACATTAAACTATTCCTACACATTCCACTATCATTAATCTAATCCTAATTCAAATTCACTACAAGACAAAATCCTATCATCATCCAAACCATCCCCAATATAATATACCTAATCACCTTTTCCTACAAAATCCACTAACATCTGAATACCATATTTTAAACTCACTACAAGACAAAATCTCACAAACCTCTAAACATACCCAACATTCTCTTACACCATGTCATACTTTTCCTTACACCTATGCACTATTTTACTAACACCCAAGCTCACTTTCTTGGCCCTCTCAATACACATGCTAACACAATTCAAACTACACTAGATGACACAAAAAAATTCAGATTCTAAGCATCCTAGCGAACACACACTTGCATATACACACACAACATCTCAAAATTTCAATTTTCTCTCAACTCTCTCTCCCTCTCTCACCATTTTCGACCCTAGCTCTCTCCTGAGCTCCCAAGACTTCTAACAAGCTCTCAAGGACTCTCAAGACCACTCCAAGCTCGGCCATAGCAAGCAACATAGCAGGAATCTCACACAAAGCTCACAAACCTCTCTATCTCGGCCATAGGTAAGTTTTGATGGTTTTCTTCCTTGTCTTTTGGTTTCACACACATGCACACCTCCTACACAAGCTAACTAAGCTAGGATTTAAGGAAAATCAAGCTACCACTCGGCAAAAGCAAGGAAATAGGACATTTTATGCGTTTTCAAGAGATTTCGTGCACATTTGCTAAGTCTTCAAAGAGGTGAGGGTTAAATCTTTTTAAAAGCTTTCAAAACTCACATTCATGCTCTCATATGGCTGTATTTACCTTTGTAGTTCTTTTATATGTGTTTATATGAGCCTATCTACTCATGCAAGGCTTGAAAATTGCTTGAAACCTTGAGATATGCAACCACGTTTTTCTGGCAGATTACTGACCTTGTAGAACGAAGTGCATTTTGCCTAGTAAAAATTGATAAAAATGCATTAAAATTGGTAGGTCACTATATTTTTCAGTTCTGGACATATTTGAAAGAAATAGGCCAAGGCCAATTTTGACTCTGAGACCTCCAAAATGGTCAAATATCATAATGTGTCTAAATCTGGAAAACTTGGAAATGTGAAGTAGGTTTCTGGCAGCTTTTTTACCTTGTAGAACGAAATAGTTTTGGCCTAGTAAACGATGTGAAAAATACATTAAAATTGGTAGGTCACTAGATTTTTCAATTTCGGAACATATTTTTCAGAAATAGGCTAAGGCTAATTTTGAGTTTAAAGGCTTCAAAAATGGAAAATATCGAGATGTGTATGAATCTGGACAGTTTTGCGTAGTCTCACGGTTTTGGTCATAACTCCTAAGTCCTAACTCCAAATGCAGCAAGGTTTGTTCCTAGATTTAAAGCACTCATTGAGCTTCAATTTGACATTTGGTTCACGGAAATTGGAGATTATTTTTTTGGCTAATTGAATGTGGAAAAATAGACCATTGAAGTAGGGTTTTTGATTAGTAATATGCTTTGAATCATGTTGTAACTTCACTTGTGGTATTGAATGCTTGGAATTGTGGAAATTAGAAGTTGTGTGGGATGTTTTGGTTGGTTGAGGTTGCTTAATTTGGTTGATGCATGGCTTAGGTTCATTATTTGATGAATTGTTGCTTAATCGCATGTGTAAACACGAAATTGAGGCCCTATTGCTTATGAAAACTTGTTAAGTGATGATCCTATGGTTAAATGTGTTCAATTGTGTGGTTAGTAGGCTGCCCAATAATTTCTAAGGATTCTTGAAATGGTTTAAGTGCTTCTTGTAGTCCTTAGCAAACAAAATCAACACCAGAGCACGGCCTTGTAAACCCTAATGGTCACGTAGACTCCCAAGTCATAAACCACTCTTGTGCGACTTATAATTGATGTTGAGGATATTTAATAGGCTGCCCGTAATTGTTTTTATAGCTCTAAACATGATTCTCGATGATTGCATATTGATAAGTGAACTATTCTTGCACCCAATTTTGTGTAAGTGTCGTAGCATGCCTGTATGATCTCAACACTTGATATGTGAACTAAAATGAGCTATATGACTTGTTTTATATGGTGTTACTTGGCTGTCCGTTAAATGGTCACATGCTCCTAAGTGTTTTACAAAGTGAATTTACATGTCAAAGCATGTCTCGTATGTTTACTTGTCAATATGTGATCTTATAATGGCTCGGAGGCAACCTACTTTGTTGACCTCCTAATGTGAATTGTTAAAAGATATTCTATGGCTTGTTTTATAACATGATTACTTGACTGCCCGTGAAAGTTTAATTGCTCTCAAATTGATATATGAAATGATTATATGTTCTTGCAATGCCTTATGTGCCAATATGTCAAAATGTGATCATATACTTGCTCGGAGGCAACCTACTTTGTTGACCTCATAATGTGAAATGTTAAATGACATAAATGTGTATTGTATACAAGGTTACAACCTTTCATTGTGGCATGGTAGCGTTTCACGAACGCTGGGCGGCATAAGGCTTGCCGGTGCTCCCGTGACTACCATGGTCCAATTATCTCTCTCGCTTGGCATTCCACCCTCGAAGAGTTGGGTCGTAGGATTTGGTGTACATCCGGAGTACACCCATTTGGAGTGATAAGTGGATGATTGATGCCGGCTACAACAATGGTTATTGGAAATGATCTTAAGAGCAAATGCTCACCGATTGATCTTAAGAGCGAAAGCTCACCGTATCCTTTTTACTATGTGTTTAAGTACTCTCGCTTGGTTCTTAGAGGACCTCTGGGAGGAAAAATGGGTAAATGTGTTCATTTATACTTATGCTATGTTATGAACTTACTTATTTTATATGACATGTTTTCAAAGGAGTTTTCACAAATTAACCGAAAAAAATTTTCAAAAGCTTCGTCACTTGTTCCCCCCTCGCTGAGTTCATAAGGACTCACCCTCTTTTGTCATTACAGGTGAAGCAGATTTGGAACAGGTACCCGAAGAAAATGTGCTAGTTGATGAACCTTTGGAACGACTATGTGAATTGCGTGCTTTTCGTGAACATGGATGCTATTAGGGATGTTGTGTTTGTTTGTGGAGTCTTTATTTCGTTGATGTAAATGACCCTGTTATAATTTGGGTCTAATTTTGGATTGTACTATCTATAACCGGACGAACTCGTTATTTGGTTATTGCTTTTATTGTCTTGATTAGTAGTTATCATAGGTGTTTAAACCACTAGGTGAAGAAGCATATAATGAAACTCTGTCCAATCTCACTTAGGTGCTTATGCGTAAGCTAAGGGATAATAAGTACTTGCAAGACAGGAACATGCAAATAAACGGGACATAGTGATCATGCTAGGCTTGTTAATCAAACGAGACTATCGAGATAAATTAGTAAGCATATCTATTGATGACAAAATAGGAATCTTTATCAGAATCGGCTTAACGATGGGAAACTTTGAGGCGTTCTAGAAAATCAGGTCAAACCTAAGGTCTTAAATACAGTCATTATGCTGCCAATTTTCTGAAAAACTTTTGGAGTTCTAAGCCAACGTTAAGCGTTAAATCATAACAAATTATTAAGTAGGTGAAATAGCATAAATGAATTAGGTCATACACTAGTCTAGCCTCCATAGGTCGGGTTGGGGCTTGACATATAGCCTTGGCCGACATGCCATGGTAATCTTTAAAATTTCATCATGATAGCGATAGATCATTGCAATTTTTGGTCTTGAACGAGGAATTCCTAGTAAGCGCGAGTCATCAACTCGTGTTGACTACGTCCCTGCCCTTTGTACATACCACCCGTCGCTCCTACCAATTTAATGATCCAGTGAAGTGTTCGGATCACGGCGATGTGGGCGGTTCGCTACCCGCGACGTCGCGAGAAGTCCACTGAACATTATCATTTAGAGGAAGGAGAAGTCGTAACAAGGTTTCCGTAGGTGAACCTACGGAAGGATCATTGTCGAACCCTGTGAAGACAGAACGACCTGCGAACCCATTTAAACAACGCGGGGCCGACGCGGGGGAGACGGCTCGTCCCCAGCCAGCGTGTCGGTCCTGAGTTGGGGTGAACGGCTCGCAAACAACAAACCCCGGCTCGGAATGCGCCAAGAAAAATGAAAAATGGGGGCCAGCCAATCTGTGCCCCATCCGCGGTATGTCGGGTTAGGCCTCGGTCCCTTACGAAATGAAAACGACTCTCGACAATAGATATCTCGGCTCTTGCATCGATGAAGAACGTAACAAAATGCGATACTTGGTGTGAATTGCTGAACCTCGTGAACCATCGAGTCTTTGAACCGAAGTTATGCCCGACGCCGTCAGGTTGAGGGCATGTCTGTCTGGGCATCACGCATTGTGTCGCGCCCCCATCCCGCGCCCTAACATTGGGTGCCAAGTTCATGCGTGGAGGCAGATAGTGGCCTCCCGTGTCTCGAGGCGCGGTTGGCCGAAATCCGAGTTCGGCGCAACGGACGTCACAACAAGTGGTAGTTGGTCTATTCAACTCGCGAGTTGTCGTGCGTCATCCCGTCACGCATGCGGGACTGAAGATAGGCCCTCTAACGCTGTGCGCTACGACCATGACCCCAGGTCAGGCGGGATTACCCACTGAGTTTAAGCATATCAATAAGTGGAGGAAAAGAAACTTACAAGGATTCCCTTAGTAACGGCGACCGAACTGGGAACAACCCAACTTGAGAATCGGGTGGCTCTGCCATTCGAATTGTAGTATGGAGAAGCATCTTCAGTGACGGACCGGGCCCAAGTCCTTGGAAAGGGGCGCCAAAGAAGGTGAGAACCCTGTCGTGCCTGGACCCTGTCGCATTATGAGGTGCTGTCGGCGAGTCGGGTTGTTTAGGAATGCACCTCTAAACGGGCGGTAAATTCAGTCCAAGGCTAAATACGGGCGATAGACCGATAGCAAATAAGCACCGCGAGGGAAAGATGAAAAGGACTTTGAAAAGAGAGTCAAAGAGTGCTTGAAATTGTCGGGAGGGAAATGAATGGGAGCCGGCGATGCACCACAGTCGAATGCAAAACAGCAATAGCCAGTCCGCTGATCGGCTCGAGGTGCGGACCAACGCAGATTGGGGCGACAGCCAAAGCTCGGGCAGCAGATATACCTGTAGAACGCCGTCGCCTCGATCATGGAGGGGCAGCGCTCGCCTTTGGCCTGCTTCAGCATCTGTGCGCTCCCGGTGCTGGTTTGCGGGCTCCCCATTCCACCCGTCTTGAAACACGAACCAAGGAGTCTGACATGTGTGCGAGTCAACGGGTGTGTAAACCCGCAAGGCGCAAGGAAGCTGATTGGCAAGATTCTCCCCGGGGGGTGCACCGTCGACCGACATTGATCTTCTAAGAAGGGTTCGAGTGCGAGCATACCTGTCCAGACTCGAAAGATGGTAAACTATGCCTGAGCGAGGCAAAGCCAGAGG
>CM075776.1:34105856-34110856 GCA_037974665.1 Ehretia macrophylla
ACGTCGGGGCCGTGCCACCCCCACCCCGTGTCCCCCAACATGTACCTCGGCGCGATACCAGGATGGCTAATGAGGAACGTGGTGGCTTCCCTAGCCCCTTATTATCCACCTTGGTGCCACAGCACCGTCGGCGTCATTTGGATGGCTAATGAGGGAGCGAGTGGTTGCCAAACCACAAAACTAGCTATCCTTGTGCTGTCGGCTAGGCACACGTTGGGGGACATTCCCGTCCCCTGACGTGTCGTTGAGCCTGCACGATGCGCGAATCGTCTAGCACATGAAGCTATGGCTATTATCGAGTGGATACGTGCGGCCATGGTACAGTGTTGTGGCGATCCAAGCACCGCGTGGGGTTGGGTGACTCTTGGGAGACGGTGGGGGCATGCGTGATACGTGAATCGCCTGGCACACGTGGCATTGGCTTTCATTAAGCAACGACGCAGGCATTGCCATGAGACGATTGTTGATACTTCAATGACGTGGCGATCCAAGCACCATGCGGCCTTGAAGTCGTTGCCCGTTTGGTTTTGGAAAGCCTGTGCGATGCGCGAATCGCCTAGCACACGACGCCATGGTCCTCGCTGAGTCGTAATGCGATGGACGTGGTCTAGTGTCGTGGCTATCCAAGCACCGAGTGGGCAAAAAATTTGCTTGTCCCGTTCCGTGCATGCGGGTGCATATAGGAGGACGGTGGGGGACTGCGCGATGCACGAATCGCCTAGCACACGGCCTTGGTTTTCGTTAAGTGATGATATGAGCGTTGCGATGAGACGATGGCTAGAGCTTCAATGTCGTGGCGATCCAAGCACTGTGCTGCCTCGAAGCCGTCCCACTGTGTGTTCCCACGGGCTTGCACGATGAGTGAATCGCTTAGCAAACAACGCCATGGTCCTCGCTGAGTCGTAATGCGATGGACTTGGTTTAGTGTCGTGGCGATCCAAGCACCGCGTGGGCAGGAAGTTTGCTTGTCCATTTCCGTGCGTGCAGGAGCATATTGGGGGACAGTAAGGGATTGCGCGATACGCGAATCACCTACCACACAACCTTGGCTTTCGTTAAGTGACGACGCGAGCGTTGCGATGAGACGACGGCTAGAGCTTCAATGTCGTGGCGATCCAAGCATCGTGCTGCCTCGATGCCGTCTAATTGTGTGTTCCCACGGGCCTGCGTGATGTGCTAATCGCTTAGCACACGATGCCATGGTCCACACAGAGTCGTAATGCGACGAACGTGGTCTAGTGTCGTGGCGATCCAAGCACCGCGTGGGCAAGAAGTCCACTTTCGGTTGGTACCTCAATTACGTGCACCTGGTGCATGGTCGAGTACCACGAAGTTGGCTCTTAAGCTTGCAATGTGTGGCCTGGTCATGCACCTCGTGCCGTGTCCCTAAAAAAATCTATGTGCCTAGCGGTGCGTGCTTGGGCCATCTCACTGGTTACATTTTCCGGAAGGGCTTCGTTTGCCTAGACGGTGGGCGGTTACCAGCTTGGTGGTCCGGGCATAACGAACATGATAGCGCGTGAGTGGTGGTCGGCTTGTATGGGTCGGTTGGATCCCTGCTTGAGCAACGACGTCCGCCCCTTCTTGCTTCTTCATTTGCGGGACGAGTGCTTAAGTTGTCTCTGTCGGCCGGCCGGTTTCCTGTGTTGTGTACCTACAAAGATGGTAGTCGAAAGTCACATCGTCCATCTTTCGCCTTGTGTCTGCCTCCGTGGACGATGTGGGGTAAACCCCTAAGCACGTCACGTGTTCCACGCTACTCGCTCCTACGAGTACGGCACACGTGACCCATGGTGTATCGCTCGATCTCTCGGATGCGGCACACCGCGATGGTATGGGGTCCTTGGCCTCTCTTTGCCCGAAACCAGCATTCATCGCTAACCGCATACGACAGTCGTGCGCTCGTCTTGGGCCGTCGACCCTTAGGGGACGACGTGCCTCGTGCGATTCTGGCGTCAGTGAGGAATGCTACATGGTTGATCCTGCCAGTAGTCATATGCTTGTCTCAAAGATTAAGCTATGCATGTGTAAGTATGAACTAATTCATACTGTGAAACTACGAATGGCTCATTAAATCAGTTATAGTTTGTTTGATGGTATCTACAACTCGGATAACTGTAGTAATTCTAGAGCTAATACGTGCAACAAACCCCGACTTCTGGAAGGGATGCATTTATTAGACAAAAGGTCGACGCGGGCTCTGCCCGTTGTTGAGATGATTCATGATAACTCAACGGATCGCTTGGCCCTCGTGCCAGTGTCGCATCATTCAAATTTCTGCCCTATCAACTTTCGATGGTAGGATAGTGACCTACCATGGTGGTGACAGGTGACGGAGAATTAGGGTTTGATTCCGGAGAGGGAGCCTGAGAAACGGCTACCACATCCAAGGAAGGCAGTAGGCGCGCAAATTACCTAATCCTGACATGGGGAGATAGTGACAATAAATAACAATACCAGGCTCAAAGAGTCTGGTAATTGGAATGAGTACAATCTAAATCCCTTAATGAGGATCCATTGGAGGGAAAGTCTGGTGCCAGCAGTTGCGGTAATTCCAGCTCCAATAGCGTATATTTAAGTTGTTGCAGTTAAAAAGCTCGTAGTTGGACTTTGGGATGGGTCGGCCAGCCTGGCTCAAGTGTGTACCGGTCGTCTCGTCCCTTTTGTCGGCGATGTGCTCCTGGCCTTAACTGGGCAGGTCGTGCCTCTAGCACTATTACTTTGAAGAAATTAGAGTGCTCAAAGCAAGCCTACACTCTGTATACATTAGTATGGGATAACATTATAGGATTTCGATCCTATTGAGTTGGCCTTCAGGATCGGAGAAATGATTAACAGGGATAGTTGGGGGCATTCGTATTTCATAGTTAGAGGTGAAATTCTTGGATTTATGAAAGACGAACAACTGCAAAAGCATTTTCCAAGGATGTTTTCATTAATCAAGAATGAAAGTTGGGGCTCGAAGACGATCAAATACCGTCCTAGTCTCAACCATAAACGATGCCGACTAGGGATCGGCAGATGTTGCTTTTATGACTCCACCGGCACCTTATGAGAAATCAAAGTTTTTGGGTTCCAGGAGGAGTATGGTTGCAAGTCTGAAACTTAAAGGAATTGACGGAAGGGCACCACCAGAAGTGGAACCTGTGGCTTAATTTGACTCAACACGGGGAAACTTACCAGGTCTAGACATAGTAAGGATTGAAAAACTGAGAGCTCTTTCTTGATTCTATGGGTGGTGGTGCATGGCCGTTCTTAGTTGGTGGATCGATTTATCTGGTAAATTCTGTTAACGAACGAGACCTCGCTTGCCAACTAGCTATGCAAAGGTATCCTTCCGCAGCTAGCTTCTTAGAGGGACTACGACCTTTTAGGCCGTAAAAGTTTGAGGCAATAACAGGTCTGTGATACCCTTAGATGTTCTGGGCCGCATGCACGCTACACTGACATACTCAACGAGTCTATAGCTTTGGCCAACAGGCCCGGGTAATCTTTGAAATTTCATCGTGATGGGGATAGCTCATTGCAATTATTGGTCTTGAACGAGGAATTCCTAGTAAACGTGAGTCATCAGCTCGCGTTGACTACGTCCCTGTCCTTTGTACACACCGCCCGTCGCTCCTACCAATTGAATGATCCGACGAAGTGTTCGGATTGCGACGACGTGGGCAGTTCGCTGCCCGCGACGTCGCGAGATGTCCACTGAACCTTATCATTTAGAGGAAGAAGAAGTCATAACAAGGTTTCGGTAGGTGAACCTGCGGAAGGATCATTGTCGAACCCTGCGAAGGCAGAATGACCTGTGAACCCATTTAAACAACGCTGGGCTAACGCGAGGGAGACGGTTCGTCCCCAGCCCGCGTGTCGGTCCTGAGTCAGAGCGAACGCCCCACAAACAACGAACCCGAGCGCAGAATCCGCCAAGGAAAATGAAAAATAGGGGCCAGCCTATCCCTGCCCCGTCCACGGTGTGCCGGGTTAGGCCTCGGTCCTTTACGAAATGAAAACGACTCTCGGCAACGAATATCTCGGCTCTCGCATCGATGAAGAACGTAGCGAAATGCGATACTTTGTGTAAATTGCAGAATCCCGTGAACCATCGAGTCATTGAACGCAAGTTGCGCTCGAAGCCGTCAGGCTGAGGGCACGTCTGCCTAGGCGTCATGCATCGCATCGCCTCCTACCCCGCGCTGCAATATTGGGTTGCTAGGTTCGTGTGTGGGTGCGGATTGTAGCCTCCCGTGTCTCGAGGAGCGGTTGACCAAAATTCGAGTCCAGCGTGACAGATGTCACAACAAGTGGTGATTGGTCCATTCAACTTACGAGTTGTCGTGCGTCATCCTGTCGAGCGTATGGGACTGAAGATAGACCCTCTAGCGCTGTGCACTATGACCGCGACCCCTGGTCAAGAGGGATTACCTGCTAAGTTTAAGCATATCAATAAACGTAGGAAAAGAAACATACAAGGATTCCTTTATTAACGGCAAGCGAACCAGGAACAGCCCAGCTTGAGAATCAGGCGGCTCCGCCGTCCGAATTGTAGTCTGGAGAAGTGTCCTCAATGGCGGACCGGGCCCAAGTCCCCTGGAAAGGGGCGCCAAAGAAGGTGAGAGCCCCGTCATGCCCGGACCCTGTCACACCACGAGGCGTTGTCGGCGAGTCAGGTTGTTTGGGAATGCAGCCCTAAGTGGGCGGTAAATTCTATCCAAGGCTACATACGGGTGAGAGACCGATAGCGAACAAGTACCGCGAGGGAAAGATGAAAGGGACTTTGAAAATAGAGTAAAAGAGTGCTTAAAATTGTCGAAAGGGAAGCGGAGGGGGGCCGGCGATGTGCCCCGGACATATGATGAACTACGAGAGCTGGTCCGCCAATCGGCTCGGGGAGCAGACCAGCACGGATTAGGGTGGCGGCCAAAGCTCGGACAGTAGATATGCCTGCGGAACACCGTCGCCTCGATCGTGGCGGGGCAGCGCGCGCCTTTGGCGTGCTTCGGCAT
>CM075776.1:34115856-34125856 GCA_037974665.1 Ehretia macrophylla
ATATTTAAAATTATTTTTTCAGAATTTTTTTTTGAAGCATTTAGGTATCATATCCTAACAATGAGCAGCAAGTTGGGTACGAAGATCATGCCCAATGGCTCTAATAGTGTAAACCACCCATTATGAATCTCTGGCAAAATGTACGCTGCTGCTATCACTTGGTTTTTTGCATCTAAATGTACTATAGAGGGGTATGTGGTGTCAAGTCCCCTGGTCGAGGTCCATGTAAGGGGACGTTGTGGGCACTTCGTGGCATATTGTGGGCTATATCGTGGCACATTGTGGGCACTTTGTGGCACACTGCCTTGGCTTTTGTTAAGTGACGACGCGAGCGTTGCGATGAGACTATGGCTAGAGCATCACTATCGTGGTGATCCACGCACCGTGCTGCCTCAAAGTTGTCCCATGATGTGTTCCCACGGGCCTGCGCGATGCGTGAATCGCCTAGCACATGACGCCATGGTCCTCACTGAGTCGTAATGTGACGGACATGGTCTAGTGTTGTGGGGATCCAAGCACCGCATCGGCAGGAAGTTTGCTTGTCCCGTTCCGTGCATGCAGGTGCATATAGGGGGACGGTGGGGGACTGCACGATGCCTGAATCACCTAGCACACAGCCTTGGCTTTCGTTAAGTGACGACGCGAGGGTTGCGATGAGACGATGGCTAGAGCTTCATTGTCGTGGCGATCCAAGCACCGCGATACCTCGAAACCGTCCCACGGTGTGTTCCCACGGGCCTGCGCGAATCGCCAAGCACACGACGCCATGGTCCTCGCTGAGTCGTAATGCGACGGACGTGGTCTAGTGTCGTGGCGATCTAAGCACTGCGCGGGCAAGAAGTTTGCTTGTCCCGTTCCGTGCGTGCGGGTGCATATAGGGGGATGGTGGGGGACTGCGCGATGCGCAAATCACCTAGCACACGGCCTTAGCTTTTGTTAAATGATGACGCGAGCGTTACGATGAGACGATGGCTAGAGCTTCAATGTCGTGGTGAT
The DNA here is from genome assembly GCA_037974665.1 of Ehretia macrophylla. NCBI lineage: Eukaryota > Viridiplantae > Streptophyta > Magnoliopsida > Boraginales > Ehretiaceae > Ehretia > Ehretia macrophylla. The sequence goes on from CM075776.1 coordinate 34,116,853, forward strand.
CCAAGCACCGTGCTACCTCAAAGCCGTCCCATTGTGTGTTCCCACGGGCCTGCGCGATGCGAGAATCGCTTAGCAAACGACACCATGGTCCTTGTTGAGTCGTATTGTGACAGACGTGGTCTAGTGTCGTGGCGATCCAAGCGTCGCGTGGGCAGGAAGTTTGCTTGTCTAGTTCCGTGCGTGCGGGAGCATATAGGGGGACGGTGGGGGACTGCTTGATTCGCGAATCGCATAGCACACAGCCTTGGCTTTCATTAAGTGACGATGCGAGCATTGCGATGAGACGAAGGCTAGAGCTTCAATGTCATGGTGATCCAAGCACCGTGCTACATCGAAGCTGTCCCACTGTGTGTTCCCACGGGTGTGCACGATGCGCGAATCACTTTGCACACAACGCCATGGTCCTCGCTGAGTCGTAATGCGATGGACATGGTCTAGTGTCGTGGCGATCCAAGCACCGCGTGGGTAGGAAGTCCGCTTTTGGTTGTTACCTCAATTGCGTGCACTTGGTGCATGGTCGGACACCACGAAGTTGGCTCTTAAGCTTGCAATGTGTGGCCTGGTCATGCACCTCATGCTATGTCCCTCAGAAAATCTCCGTGCCTAACGGAGCGTGCTTGGGTCATCTCGCTGGTTTTGTTTGCCTGAAGGGCTTCGTTTGCCTAGACGGTGGACGGTTACTGGCTTGGTAGTCCGGGCATAGCGAATGTCATAGCGCGTGAGTGGTGGTCGGCTTATATGGGTCGGTTGGATCCCTGCTTGAGTAGCGACGTCCGCCCCTGCTTGCTTCTTCATTTACAGGACGAGTACTTACGTTGCCTCAATCTGCCGGCCAGTTTCCTGTGTTCCCTACCTACAAAGATGGCAGTCTAAAGTCACATCGTCCATTTTTCGCCTTGCGTCTGCCTCCGTGGATGACGTGGGGCGAACCCCTAAGCATGTCCTGTGTTCCACGCTGCTCGCTCCTACGAGTGCGACACACTTGGCCCATGGTGCATCGCTCGATCACTCGGATGCGGCACACCACGACGGTATGGGGTCCTTGGCCTCTCTTTGCCTGAAACCAACATTCGTCGCTAACCGCGTATGACGGTCATGCGCTCGTCTCTAGCCGTCGACCCTTAGGGGATGACGTGCCTCGTGCAAAGCCGGCGTTGGTGAGGAATGCTACAAGGTTGATCCTGCCAGTAGTCATATGCTTGTCTCAAAGATTAAGCCATGTATGTGTAAGTATGAGCTAATTTAGACTATGAAACTGCGAATGGCTCATTAAATTAGTTATAGTTTGTTTGATAGTAGTAATTCTATAGCTAATACGTGCAACATACCCCGACTTCTGGAAGGGATGTATTTATTAGATAAAAGGTCGAGTGGGCTCTACCCGTTGCTGCGATGATTCATGATAACTCGACGGATCGCACGACCCTCGTGCCAGCGACGCATCATTCAAATTTCTACCCTATCAACTTTCGATGGTGGGATAGTGGCCTACCATGGTGGCGATGGGTGACGGAGAATTAAGGTTCGATTCCAGAGAGGGAGCTTGAGAAACGGCTACCACATCTAAGGAAGGTAGCAGGCATGCAAATTACCCAATCCTGACATGGGGATGTAGTGACAATAAATAACAATACCGTGCTCAAAGAGTCTGGTAATTTACAATCTAAATCCCTTAACGATGATCCATTGGAGGGCAAGTTTGGTGCCAGCAGCAGCAGTAATTCCAGCTCCAATAGCGTATATTTAAGTTGTTGCAGTTAAAAAGCTCGTAGTTGGACTTTGGGATGGGTCGGCCGGTCCGTCTCAAGTGTGCACCGGTCGTCTCGTCCCTTCTGCCGGTGATGTGCTCCTGGCTTTAACTGGTAGGGTCGTGCCTCCGGCGCTATTACTTTGAAGAAATTAGAGTGCTCAAAGCAAGCTTACGCTCTGTATACATTACCATGGGACAACATTATAGGATTTTGATCCTATTGAGTTGGCCTTCGGGATCGGAGTAATGATTAATAGGGATAGTCGGGAGCATTCGTATTTCATAGTCATAGGTGAAATTCTTGGATTTATGAAAGACGAACTACTGTGAAAGCATTTGCCAAGGATGTTTTCATTAATGAAGAACGAAAGTTGGGGGCTCGAAGACGATCAGATATTGTCCTAGTCTCAACCATAAATGATGCCGACCAGGGATCGGCGGATGTTGCTTTTAGGACTCCGCTGGCACCTTATGAGAAATCAAAGTTTTTAGGTTCCGGGGGGAGTATGGTCGCAAGGCTGAAACTTAAAGGAAATGACGGAAGGGCACCACCAGGAGTGGAGCCTGCGGCTTAATTTGACTCAACACGGGGAAACTTACCAGGTCCAGACATAGTAAGGATTGACAGACTGAGAGCTCTTTTTTTTTTATCAGTGAATGTCAAAAATATATTTATCAAAATTGTACAAATACACTGGGCATACCCAGGAGAGACAAAGGAATCATGAGAAAAACAAAAGCACTGGGCAAACCCAGGCAAGCAGACCCCAAATTACACAGGTTCCGCAAGGGAATGATACAAAATGAAAATTACTTTACAAGTATGTATCATGATCCTTCGAACGATGCAGTCCCTGTTCGGTCTTTTACTTTCAAAAATACAAAGATTGCGGGCCTTCCAGAGATGGTAAACTGTTGCCGCCAGAGCAATGCGTTTCAGCTTAGCTTGAAACCCTGTCTCGCGAGCTTCCTTTTTGAACCACCTGAGTGCACTCAGAATGGTTGTCATACTGCGCCGAATCTGCAGCCAGACTCTAATAGCATCCCAAACACCTCTGTAAAAAGAACATTGAAAGAAAAGGTGCTGGTTTGTTTCCAATAAGACCCGGCAAAAAGAGCAACTGCCATCCGAATCTGAGAATTGAAGTCTGTCCATAGTAAGCAGTCGTTGCTTCACACTGAGCCAAAGTATGAAATTATGCTTAGGAGTATTGGAGCCATTCCAGACATCCTTTGCCCAACTGACCCGATTGGCCCTTGGCCTCCAGAAATTGTTGGCAGTCTTGGCAATTAAAAGACTCTCACTGCCTCAACTGTTGAGACGCAAATATGCTAGAATGTGAGATCCCCCAATGGACAAAATCTGATAAGTAATCATGCAAAGTTTCTTGATGAGGGGTGAGTCCTCATGCTTGCATTTTAAGTTCCAAATCTCAACCCCTCTCAAATAGTAATGGAAAATCCATCTGACCCACAGAGAATCTTTATGGCATGGATATTCCAAAGGGTGCATGAGAGTAAGGCATTGTTCCATGCTCCCAGATCGATAATGCCCAAGCCCCCTTCATCTTTGGGCAAACAAATGTCCTTCCACGTGACCAACAACTTCTTCTTCAAAAGAGAATTACCACTCCACAAGAAATTCCTGTTAAGCTTAATAAGTCAGTCCAGAACATTTGCAGGGATAGGAAAGATAGAAAGCCAAAAACAATCTACTCCTTGCAGAACCGATTTGATAAGTTCCAAGTGACCCGCTTACGAAAGTGAGGATCCACTCCAAGAATTGATATGGGCAGCAATCTCAGAAATGAAGGGCAGATAATGAACCAAAGTTAGCCTCGAAGCTACAAGCGAGATGCCCAAGTACCGAAAAGACATTGTGCCTTGAGAAATCCCCGTTATTCTATACAACTCCTCCAAGTCCCTTCTATGGACACCAGCAGTAAGAATGCAAGATTTGGCTAGGCTAGCCTTCAGTCCAGAAACATATCCAAACAAGTGCAGTTTGTCTATCAGGAGCTAGACTGAAAAAGAATCCCCTCGAGCAAAAAGGACCAAATCATCAGCCAAAGCCAAGTGTGTAATGTGAAGAGCATCACACTTAGGATGAAAATTAAATCCATCCGTCATATTGAGGGAGGCAAGCATTCTAGAGAAATATTCCAAACAAAGGATGAAGAGGAACAGAGAGATGGGGTCCCCTTGTCTTAAACCTTTTCTTCCTTGAAAAAAACCATGGATGGACCCATTGATAGATAAAGAGAAAGATGGAGTAGTCACACAAAGCATAATCCATTTGATAAACTTGAGAGGGAAGCCAAAACCTTCAAGAACACCTTGCAAAAACTCCCAATTTACAGAATGAAAAGCCTTGCGAAGATTGATCTTAAGCATGCAACGAGGGGAAATCCGTTTCTTGGAATAATGACGCAAAAGTTCCAGAACCAGGAAAATATTTTCCACCAAATTATGGCCCTGCAGGAAGGCCGATTGTGCTTTGTCCACCACACCATCAAGGCAAGGAATGATTCTGGTAGCCAGAATCTTAGAAATGATTTTATACACAACATTGCAACAAGCAATGGGGCGGAAATCACTCACCTTAGACGCATGACTATGCTTCGGAATGAGGGCAAGAAAGGTGTGATTGATTTGTTTGAGAATGGCCCAATTGTCAAAGAATTTTGAAACAGCCCTACAAACATCATCTTTAATAAGATGCCAAGACTGTTTGAAGAAAGCCGCATAAAAGCCATTAGGACCCGGTGCCTTATCATCACCAATATTGAAAAGCGCATCCCGGATTTCCTCATAAGAAACGGCACTAGTCAAGCCGTGAGTCAAACTGGAATCCACACAACCACCGTTATCAAAAACACTCATGTCTAAAGGGGCACAAGGGGAGGTAGTGCCCAAAAGCTCCTCATAGAACATGACAAACTCTTCAGCAACCTCTCGAGGGGAAGAAGTGAAGTTGCCATCAGCTTTTTCAACAAACAAAATCTGGTTCCTTTTAGAGTTCCTTTTGATGATGGAATGGAAAAACTTGGAACCTTTGTTGCTGTTCATCAAGAACCTTGTTTTGGCTTTCTGAGAAAGGAAGTTGAGCTCGGCATTGGCAAGTCGTAAAGCGGTGTTCCGCTGCTCAACCACATGAACTTTAAGGGATACATCCTCCGAGAAGTCATGAAGCTCCTGCTGAAGCTCATTTAACAGGTCAGAAGCCCTCTCAGCACGAGAGGAGATGTGATCAAAATGCTTATGGTTAAAGGATTTAAGAGGGGCCTTGAGACCTTACAATTTTTTGCAAAGAATAAACATACAGGTACCTCTTATATCCTTGTTCCAATGCTGGCAAACTGTGGGATGGAAGTCTTCATGCTGCGTCCACATATTAAAGAACTTGAAAGCACGACGCCCAATTGAGTCCTAATCAAACAAGGAAACAACACATGGGGAGTGGTCTAAAAGAGACCCCGAGGGCAAAAACTTGGCATGTGCATTGTAACCAATGGAAAACCACCCGCCATTGACCATGACCCTATCAAGCTTGCTCCAAACTGTGTTGTTTGACCAAGTAAAAAAAACAACCAACTGAGTTAATGTTAGTCAGCCCAGTGACTGCAGAGCAATTCGAGAAATCTCTAAGCTCGTAAGCAGAAATGTCTTGCCCACAGCTTCTTTCATCTGCAAACAGAACGTTATTAAAATCCCCCAACACAATCCAAGACAGGGACGAACAGGAGCTAAAAGCATTGAGACTTTCCCACAAGAGCCTTCTATGCACAATGGAATGAGCCCCATACACAAAAGAAATATAGAATTTCTTACCAGACGAAAGGCACTCAGCAAAACAATGGATAAACTAAGGACCCGTGATGATAACCTCAAGCTTAACCGACGTCTGGTTCCACAAAATAAGAATACACCCTACCAGATGTGATGAGAAGTTGTTAACTTGCTGCCAAGTACCAAACTTATTAACCATCAGGTGGTCAAGCTTAGCAAAATTAAGCTTTGTTTCCAAGATGCCACAAATATCAATATGGTATTTTCTAAGAAAGGCAGAAACACCATTTTGTTTCAGGGGCGGATTGAAGCCCCCCTGATGTTCTAGCTGGTAACAATCATTAAACGTTAGGGAGGTAGTACTTCTCCCGAGCATTGGTAACTCCCTTCTTGCTGATCTTGGCAGCTCCGCCTTGACCCTTAACAAAATTCTTTTTAGCAAAAATAGAACTGGCAGAATTCATGACATGGCGAGGTTGCAACCATAAAGAATTCCGGTGTAGTGACTGCCTAACTTTGGTTATCTTCTTCTTATCAACCTTTTTCTTAGTGACTGAATCATCATCAGAAGATGGTGAAGGATCTGAGGAGTGATCAATTAAAGGCAAGGATTCAGAATTACCCATGGCTTTCCCTTGAGATTGACGAACATCAATGCAACCTATGGAAGAAGGTGAGACAACTGATGGGTTACGGGTTGTAAAGGGAGTAAGTGAAATTTTCACATTATTACCAACATGGAGCACCCTAGATCCTTTTGGATAAGGGGAACAAGGATGAACACCATCAACCACAATATTTTTATCACGACGAGCCATTGACACCGTCGTATTAACAACAACATCATCAGAAGGTGCAACCATATTACAAACTCCTGGAGTACCTGTACTCTCCTTAGCCACCTTTTTGTTGCCTGCTTTGCAGCCCTCAGAAGAATGCCCAATCTTAGAGCAAGAGTTACAGAATTTCGGAATATGCTCATACCAAACATTCTGAACAAACTCAGTACCGCCAGGGAGTTCAATATCCACCTGCTTCAAAATAGGTTGAGACATATTAATTTCAACTAAAACACGAGCAAAAGAGAGGCATTCTCTCGTCATGGTAAGTTTGTTCGTGTAAATGGGTTTCCCAATTTGAGATTCAATTTTGCTGAGTACCTTAGCATTCCAAAGGCACAATGGAAAGTTCCTAAACTGGACCCAAACAGGCAAAGTGCACAAATCTTCATCACCAAACAAGAAAAAATTTGGCATAATTTTCATAAGCAATGGTTGACCAAAAGCAAAGTAAGGTCCTCCCTGTAAAACCTTGAGCATGCTCTATTCGTCATCAAACTTAAAGATAATCCAACCACTGTCATGAAAATGAACACAATGTTTTACCTGCCAGTTGTCGCAAATGGTTTTAAGAGCCATTTTGCCTAGAAATTTGTCTGCAAAATACCCAATGAGACAGAATTTCCAACTAGAGAAGTCATCGTCAATATCCTCCTTGAAAAGCTTGACCTTACCTGAACTCGAATCAATTTTCTCCAGCTTAATCCTGTTTGATGGCTTTTGGTTATCGGTAAACAGGCTAGTCCATGACTTCGTCTCCTTGGTTGGTTTCTTTGAAGCAGCACCCTTTGAGGGTACTGAAGTACCACCTGCTCGGCAGTCACCAGACTCACCAAAGGAAGAAGTAGTATCATGGTCCCCCAATGTTCTAGACCCGCTAGACGAGGAGGTCCCAACACTCTTCTGACCATCAGTTGCAGTAGGTGGCAAAGCATAATTCAAATCTGGGGCATTAGAAGAGGCGGGAAGATCAGCTTTGAATTTGAATTCCAAATTCTTCCCCACAGCTTCTCCCCCATTACAGACAGAAGTGCCAGAACCCAGAGCAGGGTCCTGTCATCTTTTGCCCTTCACCTTGGGAACAATACCCACTTGTTCAGATGACCCATCACTACCTTGATTGGTGGCACCATGGTCACGAACATCAGCTAACTCAACACCATGAACATCACCCTGTTCAGCACCATGAACATTAGACTGTTCAGCACCACGAGCAAAAGCCTGCTCAGCACCATCTTTGACAACATCATTAACATCATCATGCAGCACATTTTCATTGATACTGACTTCAGGAATTGAAGCCAGCTATTTTGTTCGAGAAGACGAACCTTCATCTTTCTTCTTATGATTCATTCCCATTGTGGGAAGAAGGAAAAGATAAACACAGAACAGAGGTTCTCGAGAGCCACAAACCAAGAACTAAAGCAGAGATTTAAGAGAACCACGAACCAAGCATAAAATAGAGAATTGGAAGATGAAAGATGCGAAAAAAAACATCAGCAAAAGGCAGCAACTTGAGAGGGTTTTTCTCTCTCTAGAGCTTCAGAGAATCTCTCTCTAACCTTGAATAACTGACTGAGACTGAGAGCTCTTTCTTGATTCTATGGGTGGTGGTGCATGGTTGTTCTTAGTTGGTGGAGCGATTTGTTTGGTTAATTCCATTAACGAACGAGACCTCAGCCTGCTAACTAGATATGCGAAGGTATCCCTCCGCAGCTAGTTTCTTAGAGGGACTACGACCTTTAAGGCTGTGGAAGTTTGAGGCAATAACATGTTTGTGATGCCCTTAGATGTTCAGGGCCACACACATGCTACACTAATGTATTCAACGAGTCTATAGCCTTGGCCAACAGGCCCGGGTAATCTTTGAAATTTTATCATGATGGGGATAGATCATTGCAATTGTTGGTCTTGAACGAGGAGTTCCTAGTAAGCGCGAGTTATCAACTCACGTTGACTACGTCCCTGCCCTTTGTACACACGGCCCGTCACTTCTACCGATTGAATGATCCGGTGAAGTGTTCGGATCGCGACAACATGGGCGATTCGCTGCCCGTGATGTTGCGAGAAGTCCACTAAACCTTATCATTTAGAGGAAGGAGAAGTCGTAACAAGGTTTTCGTAGGTGAACCTGTAGAAGGATCATTGTCGAACCCTGCGAAGGCAGAACGACCTGCGAACCCGTTTAAACAATGCGGGGCCGACGTGGGAGAGGCGTCTCGTCCCCAGCCCGCGTGTAGGTCCTGAGTTGGGGCGAATGCCCCGCAAACAACGAACCCCAGTGCGGAATGTGACAAAGAAAATGAAAAATGGGGGCCAGCCTATCCCTGCCCCGTCCGCGGTGTGCCGGGTTAGGCCTCGGTCCCTTACAAAATGAAAACGACTCTTGGCAACGAATATCTCGACTCTCGCATTGATGAAGAACGTAGTGAAATGCGATACTTGGTGTGAATTGCAGAATCTCATGAACCATCGAGTCTTTGAACGCAAGTTGCGCCCAAAGTCGTCAGGCTGAGGGCACATCTGCCTGGGAGTCATGCATCGCTCGGCCCCTCCCCCGTGCCCCAACATTGGGTTTCTAGGTTCGTGCGTGGGGGTGGATTGTGGCCTCCCATGTCTCGAGGTG
>CM075776.1:34130856-34188356 GCA_037974665.1 Ehretia macrophylla
CATACTTTAATCTAACACAAAGCACAAGAATACATAAAAAATACACATCACACATTACCCTAGCCCTCATTTTCGACCAAGGCACCCCACATACAATCAAAATTCAGATTTTACACCAAAAACATCTCACACATGCTCTCTCAACTCACCAAAACCGAGCACACACACATACATACATTAAAACTTTATTTTTCCTCTCAAACTCTCCCATTCTCTCTCATTCTCTCTCCATTTAGGCTAAGGCTTTCACTTGGGCATTCAAGACCTCAAGCATGCTCTCAAGACCTCTCCCAAGCTCGGCCATAGCAAGTACAAGCACGCAACATAGCAAGAAAACTCACACAACTCACAAACCTCTAATTTCGGCCATAGGTAAATTTTAAAGGTTTTCTTCCTTGTCTTTTGGTTTCACACACATGCACACCTCCTACACAAGCTAACTGAGCTAGGATTTAAGGAAAAACCAGCCATCACTTGGCCAAAGCAAGGAAAAAGGGTTATTTGTGTGATTCAAAGGGGCAATCTTGCATTTTCATCCATCAATAGGCTAAGGTGAGGGTTAAACTCTTTTAAAAGCTTTCAAAACTCATATACATGCTCTCATATGGCTATATTTACCACTGTAGTTATTGTATATGTGTGTATATGAGCCTATCCACTCATGCAAGGCTTGATAATGGCTAGAAACTTGAAGATATGTAAACACATTTTTTTCTGGCATATTACTGACCTTGTAGAACGATGTGTTTTTTGGACTAGTAAACGATGTTGAAAATGCATGAAAATTGGAAAACATCGTGATGTGTCTAAATTTGATCAATGTTGACTCTAAGACCTCAAATATGATCAAATATCGTGATGTGTCTAAATTTGGAAAACATGGAAATGTGAAGTAGGTTTCTGGCAGCTTTCTGACCTTGTAGAATGAAATATTTGTGGCCTAGTAAACGATGTAAAAAATGCATGATATTTGATAGGTCCCTAGATTTGTCAGTTCTGAACATATTTTGAAGAAATATGCTAAGGCTAATTTTGAGTTTAAAGGCCCCAAAAATGGCAAATATCGAGATGTGTATGAATCTGGACAGTTTTGTGTAGTCTCACGGTTTTGGCCATAACTCCTAAGTCCGAACTTCAAATGCAGCGAGGTTTGTTCCTAGATTTAAAGAACTCATTAAGATTCAATTTGAAATTTGGTTCACTGAAAGTGGAGATTATTTGCTTGGCTAATTGAATGTGGAAAAACAGACCTTTGCAGTAGGGTTTTTGCTTAGTAATATGCTTTGAATCATGTTGTAACTTTACTTGTGGTATTGAATGCTTGGAATTGTGGCAATTAGAAGTTGTGCGGGCTTTTTTGGTTGGTTGAGGATGCTTAATTGATTGATGCATGGCTTAGGTTTAATTACATGACACATTGTTGCTTAATTGCATGTGTAGCACGAAATTGAGGCCCTATTGGTCATGAATGCTTGCTAAGTGATAATCCTATGGTTAAATGTGTTTAATTGATTGGTTAGTAGGCTGCCCAATAAATGCTAAGTATGCTTGAAATGGTTTAAGTGTCACTTGTGGTGCTTAGCAACAAAACCAACTCCCGAGCACGACCTTGTAAGCCCTAATGGCCCTGTAGGCTCCCAAGTCTTAAACCATTCTTGTGTGACTTATAATGGATGTTGAGGATTGTTAATAGGCTGCTTGGAATTGTCTTTATAACTCTAAACATGATCCCCGATGTTTGCATGTTGATAAGTTAACTATTCTTGTACCCGGTCTTGGGTAAATTGTCGTAGCATGCTCGTGTGATCCTAATACTTGGTATATGAACTAAATTGGGTAAAATGACTTCTTAGCAAGATGTTACTTGGTTGCCCATTAAATGTTCATATGCCTCTAAGTGTTTTACAAAGTGAATATACATGTCAAACCATGCCTTGTATGTTTACTTATCGATATGTGATCTTATACTTGCTCGGAGGCAGCCTACTTTGTTGACCTCCTAATGTGAATTGTTAAAGGATATTTCTTGGCTTGTTTTGAACATGATTACTTGGCTGCCCGTGAAATTTTAATTGCTTTAAAATTGATATATGAAATGATTACATGTTCTTACAAGGCCTTATGTGCCAATATGTCAATATGTGATCTTATAATTGCTCGGAGGCAACCTACTTTGTTGACCTACTAATGTGAATTGTTAAATGGTATAATTGTGCATTACATACAAGGTTGCAACCTTTCATTGTGGCATGGTAGCGTTTGACGAACGCGGGGCGGCATAGGGCTTGTTGGTGCTTCTGTGACTACCATGGTCCAATTCCCTCTCTTGCTTGGCATTCCACCCTCAGAGAGTTGGGTCGTAGGATTTTAGGGTACATCCGGAGTACACCCATTTGGAGTGATAAGTGGATGATTGAAGCTGGCTGCAACAATTGTTATCGAAAATGATCTTGAGAACAAAAGTTTACCGATTGATCTTTAGAGCGAAAGCTCATCGTATCCTTTTCACTATGTGTTTAAGTACTCTCGCTTGGTTCCTAGAGGACCTCAGGGAGGAAAGACGGGTAAATGTGTTCATTTATATTTATGTTATGTTATGAACTTACTTATTTTATATGACATGTTTTCAAAAGGGTTTTTTCATAAGATTAACTGGAAAAGAGTTTCAAAACGTTATGTCTTGTTCCCCCTCGCTAAGTTCATAAGGACTCACCCTCTTTTGTCATTACAGGTGAAGCAGATTTGGATCAGGTGCTTGAAGAGAATGTGCTTGTTGATGAACCTCTGGAATGACTGTGTGCATTTATGTGCTTTTCATGAACATGGATGCTATTAGTGATTATGTGTTTGTTTACGGACTCTTTATTTCGTTAATGTAAATGATCCCGATGTAATTTGGGTCTAATTTTGGCTTGTACTATTTATAACCGAACGAACTCTTTATTTGGTTGTTTGCTTTCATTTTCTTGATTAGTAGTTATCGTAGGCATTTAAACCACTAGGTGAAAAATCAACTAAGTTGACTCTATCCAATTCCACTTGGGTACTCATTCGTAAGCTAAAGGATAATAGTTACGAGCATGATAGGGGTAAATTGACAAATAAATGGGACATAGTCAACATGCTAGGCTTATTAACCAAATGGGACCTTCAAGATAAATTAGTAGGCATATCGGTTGATAAAAAAATAAGAATGATAGTTGGCATCAAATTAAGGATTTTGGAATTTTTGAGGTGTTCTAGAAATTCGGTCAAACTAAAGGTCCTAAATACAGCAGTTATGCTGCCGATTTTTCAAAATTTTTTTGGAGTTCTAGGCTAACGGATAAGCATTAACCTCCATCAATCGGTTATAGACGTAAAATGATGATAATGATTAGGCCACACTCTAGTCTAGCCTCTATAGGTCGTGTTGGGGCGTGAAAACATCTGCCCCTGCTTGTTTCTTCATTTGCAGATAGAGTGCTTACGTTACCTCAGTCGGTCGGTCAGTTTCCTATGTTGTGTACCTACAAAGATGGCAGTCTAAAGTCATATCGTCCATCTTTCGCCTTGCGTCTGCCTCCGTGGATGACGTGGGGCCAACCCCTAAGCACGTCCCGTGTTCCACACTGCTCGCTCCTACAAGTGTGGTAAACGTGGCCCATGGTGCGTCGCTCGATCTCTCGAATGCAGCACACCACGACGGTATGGGATCTTTGGCCTCTCTTTTCCCTAAACCAGCGTTCATCCTTAACCGCGTACGACGGTCGTGCGCTAGTCGTGAGCCGTCGACCCTTAGGGGACGACGTGCCTCGTGCAATACCGGCGTCGGTGATGAATGCTACCTGGTTGATCCTGCCAGTAGTCATATGCTTGTCTCAAAGATTAAGCCATGGATGTGTAAATATGAGCTAATTCAGACTGTGAAATTGCGAATGGCTCATTAAATCAGTTATAGTTTGTTTGATGGTATCTACTACTCGGATAATCGTAGTAATTCTAGAGCTAATACGTGGAACAAACCCCGACTTCTGGAAGGGATGCATTTAATAGATAAAAGGTCGATGCGGGCTCTGCCCGTTACTGCAACGATTCATGATAACTCGACGGATCGCACGGCCCTCGTGCCGGCGACGCATCATTCAAATTTCTACCCTATCAACTTTTGATGGTAGGATAGTGGCCTACCATGGTGGTGACGGGTGATGGAGAATTAGGGTTCGATTCTGGAGAGGGAGCCTGAGAAATGGCTACCACATCCAAGGAAAGTAGCAGGCGCGCAAATTACCCAATCCTGACACAGGGATGTAATGGCAATAAATAAAAATACTGGGCTCAAAGAGTCTGGTAATTGGAATGAGTACAATCTAAATCCCTTAACGAGGATCCATTAGGGGCAAGTCTGGTGCCAGCAGCTGCGGTAATTCCAGCTCCAATAGCGTATATTTAAGTTGTTGCAGTTAAAAAGCTTGTAGTTGGACTTTGGGATGGGTCGCCCGGTCCGCCTCAGGTGTGCACCGGTCGTCTCGTCCCTTCTGCCGGCGATGCGCTTTTGGCCTTAACTGGTCGGGTCGTGCCTCCAGCGCTGTTACTTTGAAAAAATTAGAGTGCTCAAAGCAAACCTACGCTCTGTATACATTGGCATGGGATAACATTATAGGATTTCGATCCTATTGAGTTGGCCTTCGGGATCGGAGTAATGATTAACAGGGATAGTCAGGGGCATTCGTATTTCATAGTCAGAGGTGAAATTCTTGGATTTATGAAAGACGAACAACTGCGAATGCATTTGCCAAGGATGTTTTCATTAATCAAGAATGAAAGTTGGGGGCTCGAAGACGATCAGATACCGTCCTAGTCTCAACCATAAACGATGCCGACCAGGGATCGGCGGATGTTGCTTTTAGGACTCCACCGGCACCTTATGAGAAATCAAAGTTTTTGGGTTCCGGGGGAAGTATGGTCGCAAGGCTGAAACTTAAAGGAATTGACAGAAAGGCACCACCAGGAGTGGAGCCTGCGGCTTAATTTGACTCAACACGGGGAAACTTACCAGGTCCAGACATAATAAGGATTGACAAACTGAGAGCTCTTTATTGATTTTATGGGTGGTGGTACATGGCCGTTCTTGGTTGGTGGAGCGATTTGTCTGGTTAATTCTATTAACGAATGAGACCTCAACCTGTTAACTAGCTACGCGAAGGTATCCCTTCGCAGCTAGCTTCTTAGAGGGACTACGACTTTTTAGGCCGCGGAAGTTTGAGGCAATAACATATATGTGATGCCCTTAGATGTTCTGGGCCACACGCGCACTACGCTGATGTATTCAACGAGTCTATAGCCTTGGCCGACAGGCCAGGGTAATCTTTGAAATTTCATCATGATAGGGATAGATCATTGCAATTGTTGGTCTTGAACGAGGAATTCCTAGTAAACGCGAGTCATCAGCTCGTGTTAACTACATCCCTGCCCATTGTACACACTGGCCGTCGCTCCTACCGAATGAATGATCTGGTGAAGTGTTCTGATCGCAGCGACGTAAGGGGTTCGCTGCCCGCGACATCGCGAGAAGTCCACTGAACCTTATCATTTAGAGGAAGGAGAAGTCGTAACAAGGTTTCCGTAGGTGAACCTGCGGAAGGATCATTGTCGAACCCTGTGAAGGCAGAACGACCTGCTAACCCGTTAAAACAATGAGGGACCGATGCGGGGGAGGCGGCTCATCCCCGGCCAGCGTGTCGGTCCTGAGTCGGGGCGAACACCTCGCAAAAAATGAACCCCAGCGTGGAATGTGCCAAGGAAAATGAAAAATAGGGGCCAGCCAATCCCTGCCCCATCCGCGGTGTGCTGGGGTAAGCCTCAGTCCCTTACGAAATGAAAACAAATCTCAGCAACGGATATCTCAGCTCTCGCATCGATGAAGAACGTAGTGAAATTCGATACTTGGTGTGAATTGCAGAATCCCGTGAACCATTGAGTCTTTGAACACAAGTTGCACCCGAAACCGTCAGGCCAAGGACATGTCTACCAGGGCGTCACGCATCGCGTCGCCCCGCCACCCCATGCCCCAACATTGGGTTGTCGGGTTCGTGTGTGGGGGAGGATTGTGGCCTCCCATGTCTCAAGGCGCAGTTGTTCAAAATGCGAGCTTGGCGCGACGGATGTCACGACAAGTGGTGGTTGGTCCATTCAACTCGCGAGTTGTCATGCGTCGTCCCGTCGCGTGTGCGGGATTGAAGATAGACCCTCCAACGCTGTGTGCTACGATCGCGACCCCAGGTCAGGCGGGATTACCCGCTAAGTTTAAGCATATAAATAAGCGGAGGAAAAGAAACTTATAAGGATTCCCTTAGTAACGGCCAGCGAACCGGGAACAGCCCAGCTTGAGAATCGGGAGGCTCCACCATCCGAATTGTAGTCTAGAGAAGCGGCCTCAGTCGCGGACCAGGCCCAAGTCCCATGGAAAGGGGCGCCAGAGAGGGTGAGAGCCCCGTCGTGCCCGGACCCTATCGTACTACGAGGCACTGTCGGCGAGTTGGGTTGTTTGGGAATGCAGCCCCAAGCGGGTGGTAAATTTCGTCCTAGGCAAAATACGGGCGAGAGACCGATAGCGAACAAGTACTGCGAGGGAAAGATGAAAAGGACTTTGAAAAGAGAGTCAAAGAGTGCTTGAAATTGTCGGAAGGGAAGCGGATGGTGGCCGTCGATGCGCCCTGGTCGTATACCGAACGGCGAGAACCGGTCCGCCGATCAGCTCAGGGCGCGAACCAGTGCGGATTGGGCCGGTGGCCAAAGACCGGGCAGTAGATATGCCTGCAGAACGTCGTCACCTCGATCATGGTAGGGCAGTGCGCGCCTTTGGCGTGCTTCGGCATCTACGTGCACCTGATGCTGGCATGCGGGCTCCACATTCGACCTATCTTGAAACACGGACCAAGGAGTCTGACATGTGTGTGAGTCAACAAGTGCGTAAACCCACAAGGCGCAAGGAAGCTGATTGGCGGGATCCCCCCTGGGGGGTGCACTGCCAACCGACCTTGATCTTTTGAGAAGGGTTCGAGTGCGAGCATACTTGTTGGGACCCGAAAGATGGTGAACTATGCCTGAGCGGGGTGAAGCCAAAGGAAACTCTGGTGGAGGCCTGCAACAATACTGACGTGCAAATCGTTTGTTTGACTTGGGTATAGGGGTGAAAGACTAATCGAACCATCTAGTAGCTGGTTCCCTCCGAAGTTTCCCTCTGGATAGTTGGAGCTCGCGTGCGAGTTCTATCAGGTAAGGCCAATGATTAGAGGCATCGACCTATTCTAAAACTTTAAATAAGTAGGACGGCGCGACTGCTTTGTTTAGCCGTGCCACGGAATCAAGAGCTCTAAGTGGGCCATTTTTGGTAAGCAAAACTGGTGAGCGGGATGAACCAGAAGCCGGGTTACGGTGCCTAACTGCGCACTAACCTAGATCTCACAAAGGGTGTTGGTCGATTAAGACAGCAAGATGGTGGTCATGGAAGTCGAAATCCGTTAAGGAGTGTGTAACAACTCACTTGCCGAATCAACTAGCCCCGAAAATGGATGGTGCTTAAGCGCGCGACCTATACCCGGCCGTCGGGGCAAGTGCTAAGCCCCGATGAGTAGGAGGGTACGGCGATCGCCGCAAAACCCAGGGCGCGAGCCCCGACAGAGTGGCCATCGGTGCAGATCTTGGTGATAGTACCAAATTTTCAAATGAGAACTTAGAAGGTCGAAGAGGGGAAAGGTTTCATGTGAACGACACTTGCACATGGGTTATTCGATCCTAAGGGTCGGGGGAAGCTCGACAAATAGCGCGTTTTGCACGTGCACCGAAATGGAATCGAGTTAAAATTCCTGAACCGGGACGTGGCAGTTGACGGCAATGTTAGAGAGTCCTGAGATGTCGTTGGGGGCCTCGGGAAGAGTTATCTTTTCTATTTAACAGCCTGCCCACCCTAGAAACGGCTCAGCCAGAGGTAGGGTCCAGCAACATGAAGAGCATCGCACGTCGAGCGGTGTCCGGTGTGCCCCCGGCGGCCCTTGAAAATCTAGAGGACCGATTGCTATCCATGCCCGGTCGTACTTATAACTGCATCAGGACTCCAAGGTGAACAACCTCTGGTTGATGGAATAATGTATGCAATGGAAGTCGGCAAAATGGATCTGTAACTTCAGGAAAAAGGATTGGCTCTGAGGGCTGGGCACGGGGGTCCCATTCCCGAACTCATCGGCTGTCGGCGGACTGCTCAAGCTGCTCCCGCGGTGAGAGCGGGTCGCCGCGTACCGGCTGGGGGATGGACTGGGAACGACTGCCTCGGGGGCCTTCCCCGGGCGTTGAACAGCCAGCTCAGAACTGGTACGGACATGGGGAATCCGACTATTTAATTAAAACAAAGCATTGCGATGGTCCCTGCGAATGCTCACGCATTGTGATTTTTGCCCAGTGCTCTGATTGTCAAAATGAAGAAATTCAACCAAGCGCGAGTAAACGGCGGGAGTAACTATGACTCTCTTAAGGTAGCCAAATGCCTCGTCATCTAATTAGTGATGCGCATGAATGGATTAACGAGATTCCCACTGTCCCTGTCTACTATCCAGCGAAACCACAGCCAAGGGAACGGACTTGGCAGAATCAGCGGGGAAAGAAGACCCTGTTGAGCTTGACTCTAGGCTGACTTTGTGAAATGACTTGAGAGGTATAGGATAAGTGGGAGCAGAAAGGCAAAAGTGAAATACCACTACTTTTAACGTTATTTTACTTATTCCGTGAATCGGATGCGGGGTACTGCCCCTCTTTTTGGACCCAAGGCTCGCTCTGCGGGTCGATCCGGGCGGAAGACATTGTCAAGTGGGGAGTTTGGCTGGGGCAGCACATCTGTTAAAAGATAATGCAAGTGTCCTAAGATGAGCTCAACGAGAACAAAAATCTCATGTGGAACAGAAGGGTAAAAGCTCGTTTGATTCTGATTTCCAGTACGAATATGAACCGTGAAAGCGTGGCCTAACGATCCTTTAGACCATCGGAATTTGAAGCTAGAGGTGTCAGAAAAGTTACCACAGGGATAAATGGGTTGTGGCAGCCAAGCGTTCATAGCGACGTTGCTTTTTGATCCTTTGATGTCGGCTCTTCCTATCATTGTGAAGCAGAATTCACCAAGTGTTGGATTGTTCACCCACCAATAGGGAATGTGAGCTGGGTTTGGACTGTCGTGAGATAGGTTAGTTTTACCCTACTGATGATAGTATCACAATAGTAATTCAACCTAGTACGAGAGGAACTATTGATTCGCACAATTGGTCATCATGCTTGGTTGAAAAGCCAGTGGCGCGAAGCTACCATGCGCTAGATTATGACTGAACGCCTTTAAGTCAGAATCTGGGCTAGAAGTGACGCGCTTGCCCGCCTCCTGTTCACCAACCTACAGTAGGGGCCTCCGTTCCCCAAGGGAACGTGTCGTTTGCTAAGCCGTCACGATGGAAGCGTCGCGCCGGCCGCTTTGAAGTACAATTCCCATTGAGCGGCTAGCAGAGTCCTTTGCAGATGACTTAAATACGCGATGGGGTATTATAAGTGGCAGAGTGGCCTTGCTGCCACGATCCACTGAGATTCAGCCCTTTGTCGCTCCGATTCGTCCCTCCCCCCTCCTCGCCTATCTCCGCCCCATCCGCAATCCAATCCCATCCCATCCCATCAACCAACACTATTTACCCCAAACGGGCCAAGAGGTTCGACGCCCTATGCCGCTCCCCAAGTGTGTCTCCAAGTGCCTAAGTTGGTCATAAGTTGTAACCCAAGTGTCGATGGAAGAATGCCCAAGTGTTTCCAAGTGCTCTACGCCCAAGTCCGAATAATATTAGCCCAAGTTAGTTTTCCACGCTCGCTGCGTGCATAAGTGCCATCGCAAGTGTCGTGGGGTTTCGAGGCAAAGATGATGTCCAATTATGCCCAAGTGCTAAGTGCTATGCCTAATGATGCCCAAGTGCTAAGTGCTATGCCCAAGGATGCCCAAGTGCTATGTGTTATGCCCAAGGATGCCCAAGTGCTATGTGCTATGCCCAAGGATGCCCAAGTGCTATGTGCTATGACCAAGGATGACCAAGGATGCCCAAGTGCTATACCCAATGATGCCCAAGTGTTGACGTCATAAGTTTTAAGTGTCGACGCGCAAATGCCCAAAGTGCTATACCCAAGTGCTATGTGCTATGCCCAATGATGCCCAAGTGCTATGTGCTATGCCCATTGATGCCTAAGTGCTATGTGCACCCAAGCTCTATGCCCAAGTGCTATGTGCACCCAAGTGCTATGCTCAATGATGCCTAAGTGCTATGTGTTATGCCCAAGTGCTAACGGGCCTACTATCGGCCGACCTCGCGCATCGCCTCGAGTGCCCAAGTGTTAGACAGCCTATTGAGACGGCATGCACGTTTCGGTCGCATGGATGACCGTGGCATAGCGAAAACGTGCCATGAGCAGTGCCGATGGTCCAGGTGCGAGAATTGTCCCAAGATAAACCATGACCCTTCCCAGCGTGTGTGGAAGCTTCTGGAGTAGTGAAGAAGGCTCAGGAAGCAGTTTGGGGCAGTTTGGAGGGAAACAGGCAGCTTGAGTCTGGAAGGTTCCAGAAAAATTGTCTAAGGCATGGAAACTACCCTGTCTACCCAGGGTAGCTACCCAGTCCGCCCACCAAGTGCAGGAATGTTCCAGAATGGTGCAGAATGGTGCCCAGCTGTGGAGAAGTCTTGAATTTCCACCCAAACTTGAATTCAAATGTGTAGATAGCTCTAGAAATTTTATTTGTACATTGACAAATGAACGGCTAGGATTGCAGCCACTTGGCACTAATCATAAGCAATGGTTTAGGCCATGAACATGTATAAATATGAGTTGTAGTGCAATGAAATGCAAGCCATTTTACCTTGCCATTTTCGTGTGCCATTTTCCAACCATCTTACTTAGTATTTTCCAAACTCCTACCAGTGTTGCCTACTGGTCCTTGTCTTGCACAAGGGTTTGCCCTCGTACCCAAGCGCCCTTTACAAGCCAATGTTGGGGTCTTCAACCTCTAACACTTGTGTTCGTGCTGTGCTACTCTGATAACGCAAGCGTACTTAGTCGATACCCACGTTGGCTAAGGCCACACGTAGTCGGGATTTCAACCTCAATCTTTGACCACGTGACAGGTGGTATCAGAGCCAAGGTCGGCTTGGCTCAAACATGCGTTGTTGCGTGCTCTTTGTTGGTCAGTCCGTAGGAGGACTTTGTGTTGGTAAAACTCGTTGGTTGCTTCATTGGTGAATTTTTGTGGGAAGCATGGCTGGAAACCAAAGAGATGATGTTGTCACTACCGCTCAGGCCACAGCCGTCAGGCAGGCAGAGAGACAGTCCAAGAGGGACAAGGTCAGAACCTCTTACTCTCGGGCTAGCTCGATGGATCAGCTCAGCTCGATTGAGGCGTGGTTGGAGCATGTTTCTCAAGCCACACTTGAGAACAGTTTGGTGTTAGACGATGTGGTTAGTCGTCTTCGTGAGCTTGAGGCCAAGGATGGGGCAAACTTGGCCGAACGTGTTTTTGATTTGGAAGAACGTAGGGAGAGTTTGGAGGGTCAGCTGCTTGGAACCCTCAACTCATTTGCTGACGATATTAGGCAAACAATTGACAGGTTTCGTGAGTCATTCACGACGAACTTGGGAGAGATCAAGGCCGAAGTTGACAAGGTCAAGGCTGATGTTGCTTCCATCAGCCAAGGGGTAGGCATGGCAGTCGTTCAGGACAAGGGAATTTCTTCTCGCCACAGAGAATGCAACAAGGATAGGGTATGAGGCCCGACCCCGAATAACATGTCTTACCTAGATTTGCGTGCCTTAGACCCAAAATTATATGACTGACCTTGGATTACGTGCCCTGTCTTGGTTTTCATGCATGCCTTGTCATACGTGCCTTGACCTAAAATTGTGTGCCCTAATCCTCGACTTACGTGCGATACCTAGATATACGTGCCTTGACCTCAATTTACGTGTGTTACCTCGTTTTGTGTACCCTAACCTTGAATTGCGTACCTTAGCCTAGCTATAGAGTCGTGCCTTGATTTACGTGCATTGCATTGAATTACATGTCTTACCTCGTAGTTCGTGTCTACCTCGTGATTTGTGCCCCATATTGATTTTTGTACGTGTCTTGTAGTGTGTATCCTAAACCTCGAACTGTGTGCCTACACGCTAACCTAGAAAGATTCCTACACAAAGCACAAGACAATAAAATAATCATACCCAATCCACTAACTATTAAAATAATATTATACTAATCCTACATATTCCACTAACAATATTCTAATCCTAATTCAAATTCTCTACAAAATCCATTAACAATAAACAATTCTACCTACACAAACACCTAAATCATTCTTTATTCCCTTTCCCAAACACAATGCACATAAAATACAAAGCCTAAGCCACCTAAGCTAGCCTTGGCCGACCATACAAGGCCAAATAATCAGATTTTAATTCAAATTTTGTGCTACACACATGCTAGACAAAGTCTTCCAAGTTGTCCTAACTTTTCCTAAGTTCTATGCCCTTTTTGCTAACTTCTAAGCCTCCAACATGCTCATGCACTTATTCCTTACACACTACATTTCCTAGGCACAATATTCAGCAACTTTAGAAGGCATTTGACACACAAAAATTCGGCAAGGCCGACACACACACACACACACACACAAACATTCAAAGAGCATCTTCAACTACATTTTTTCCTCTCAAGCTTTCATTCTCTCTCCATTTCCGGTAAGGCTTCTCTTGAGCTTTCAAGACCTCAAGCTCACTCTCTAGGACAGTCCAAGCATCGGCCATAGCAAGGTAATCAAGCAAGGATAGCTCAAAGTCACACACAAATCTCAAAAACAAGGATTTTGTGCACATTTGCTAAGTCTTCAAAGAGGTGAGGGTTAAAACTTTTCAAATTCTTTCAAAACTCACATGCATGCTCTCATATGGCTGTATATACTCTTGTAGTTCATGTTTATGTGTTAATATGAGCCTATCTACTTATGCATGGCTTGAGAATAGATAGAATCTTTGAGATATGCAAACACGTTTTCTGGCAGATTTTTGACCTTGTAGAATGAAATGGTTTTGGCTTTATAAACGATGTTGAAAATGCATGAAAATTAGTAGGACACTATATTTTTCAGTTATGAACATATCTTGTAGAAATATTCTAAGTCTAATTTTGAGTTTAAGACCCCAAAAAATGGAAAATATCGTAATGTATCCAAATCTGGATAATTTGGAAATATGAAGTATGTTTCTGGCAGCTTTCTGATCTTGTAGAATGAAATAGTTTTAGCCTAGTAAAAAATGTTTAAAATGCATGAAATTTGGTAGGTCGCTAGATTTGTCAGTTCTAAACATATTTTGCAGAAATATGCTAAGGCTAATTTTGAGTTTAAGACCCCGAAAAGTGGCAAATATCGAAATGTGTATGAAACTAGACAGTTTTGCATAGTCTCACGGTTTTGGTCATAACTCCTAAATCCGAACTCCAAATGCAGCGAGGTTTGTTCCTAGATTTTAAGCACTCATTAAGATTCAATTTCACATTTGGTTCACTGAAATTGGGGGTTATTTTCTTGGATAATTGAATTTGGAAAAACAGACCATTGCAGTAGGGTTTTGCTTAGTAATGTGCTTTGAATCATGTTGTAACTTTACTTGTGGTATTGAATGCTTGGAATTGTGGAAATTAGAAGTTGTGTGGGCTGTTTTGGTTGGTTGAGGTTGCTTGATTTGGTTGATGCATGGCTTGAGTTTAATTACATGACAAATTGCTGCTTAATCGCATGTGTAGCACGAAATTGAGGCCCTATTGCTTATGAATATTTGCTAAGCGATGAACCTATGGAAAAATGTGTTTAATTGATTGGTTAGTAGGCTGCCCATTAACTGCTAAGTATGCTTGAAATAGTTTAACTATCGCTTGTGGTGCTTAGCGAACAAAACCAATGCCCGAGCACAGCCTTGTAAGCCCAAATGGCCTCGTAGACTCCCAAGTCATAAACCACTCTTATGTGACTTATAATTGATGTTGAGGAATGTTAATAAGCTGCCCGGAATTGTCTTTATAGCTCTAAATATGATTCTTGGTGATTGCATGTTGATAAGTGAACTATTCTTGCACCCGGTTTCATGTAAGTGTCGTAGCATGCTTGTATGATCTCAACACTTGATATGTGAACTAAAATGAGCTATATGACTTGTTCTATAATGCGTTACTTGGCTGCCCGTTAAATGTTCACATGTTCCTAAGTGTTTTACAAAGTGAATTCATATGTCAAAGCATGCCTCGTTTGTTTACTTGTCAATATGTGATCTTATAATTGCTCGGAGGCAACCTACTTTGTTGACCTCCTAATGTGAATTGTTAAAAGACATTCAATGGCTTATTTTGAACATGATTACTTGGCTGCCCGTGAAAGTTTAATTGCTTTCAAATTGATATATGAAATGATTATATGTTATTACAATGCCTTATGTGCCAATATGTCAAAATGTGATCATATACTTGCTCGGAGGCAACCTACTTTGTTGACCTCCAAATGTGAAATGTTAAATGGCATAAATGTGCATTGCATACAAAGGTGCAACCTTTCATTTTGGCATGGTAGCGTTTCACGCATGACGGGCACCATCGGGCTTGCCGGTGCTACCGTGACTACCATGGTCCAATTCCCTTGCTCGTTTGGCATTCCACCCTCGGAGAGTTGGGTCGTAGGATTTCGGGGTACATCCAGAGTACACCCATTTGGAATGATAAGTGGATGATTGAAGCCGGGCGCAACAATTGTTATCGAAAATGATCTTGAGAGCAAATGTTCACCGATTGAACTTGAGAGCAAAAAGCTCACCGTATCTTTTTCACTATGTGTTTAAGTACTCTCGCTTGGTTCCTAGAGGACCTTGGGAAAGAAAGACGGGTAAATGTGTTCATTTATAATTATGTTATGTTATAAACTTACTTATTTCATATGACATGTTTTTAAAAGGGTTTTCATAAGATTAACTGGAAAAGAGTTTCCAAACGTTATCTCTCGTTCCCCCTTGCTGAGTTCATAAGGACTCACCCTCTTTTATCATCACAAGTGAAGAAGATTTGGAACAGGTACCCGAGGAGAATATGTCTGTCGATGATTCCTTGGAGTGATTATGTGCTTTATGTGCCTTGCTTGATTGTGGCTATTTTGCGGACGTTAGGTTTGCTTTGAAGACTACTTATGTTGTTGTTGTTGTTGTTGTTGTAAATGACCCCCGTTGTAATTCGGGGTCTAATTTTGGCTTGTACTGATTATAACTAGAAAAACTTTCTATTTGCTTGTTTGCTATCACTATCTTAATTTAGTGACTATCATAGGCATTTGAACCACTAAGTGAATAATCAAATAAGATGACTCTATCTAATCTTAATCAGGTACTCATTCATAGGATAAAGGATAACAAGTACTTGTGTAACAGGAACTGATGAATAAACGGGACATAGTTATCATGTTAGGCTTATTAATCAAACGAGACCTTCGAGACAAATTAATAGGCATATCGATTTATGACAAAATAGGAATCTTAGATAGAATCGGGTTAATGATTGGAAGTTTTGAGGCGTTTAGAAAATAGGTCAAACTAAAGAGCCCAATTATACCCGTTATGCTGTTGGTTTTTCGGAAAATCTTTTGCAGTTCTAGGCCAACGTTAAGCATTAAATCATAATAAACGACTAAGTATGTGAAATGGCATAAAATCATTAGGTTACACCCTAGTCTAGCCTCCATAGGTCGGGTTAGGGCATGACATAGGGGTACACCTTTGTCCCATAACGATGAAGGTGCACCTTCACCCAAAACAAGGAAGGACACGTCGCATCCCTCGCACGACAGTTGCAGGCCGCAAGGACGTTGGAACGGTAAGGCGGTGTGCAACGGCCCAATGACAGGGACTGTTTCTTGTGCGGGAGCAAGGAACATTGGATAGCAAGATGCCCACAGCGAGGCAAGCTAGCATATCTTTTCCAACAAGAGGACAACCAGCAGTCCAATGAGGAGGTGCACATGGGTTCCCTCCGGTTCCTCGAGCCAGTCGAAACCGAAGTGCCGAAGGCGAAGGGGTCGCCGAAGGGTTCACTGTACGTCCCCATCACAATCAGGGGCCATGACTTGGAGGCATTGGTAGACACGGGCGCTACCAACAATTTTATTGGCGAGGATGTTGCCAAACGACTCGGCATGCGAGTCAAACCAATGAGAGGCATGATCAAAGCAGCCAACACCAAGGAAATTCCAATCGTCGATGTTGCTCAACGGGTGAGGACAGCGATTGGATCATGGCAGGGTATTGTGGACTTCACAGTCATTCCGCTTGATGACTATGATGTTGTGCTTGGTATGGAATGGCTTGATGATGTTCAGGCAATCATCGTCCCATTCGAAGATGCTATTGTCGTGACAGGAACCAACCCCTAGTGTGCCATCCCTATGACTCGTGAGGTGAAGGCAGGTGTAACACCCCGATCCCTCTCGAGACCGGGAGTTCTATCATTTAATCTATTCACAACCCAATTCCAAACCCGGGCATAATTTTTAGGGAAAACGGACGGAGTCTCCCCTGTTTCTAGGCAAAAAAAAAATAGACCTGCAACAGCATATAAATGGACAAATACCGTGTCCAAACATTCACAATCCCTCAAGGCCATCCGAGCCTTGTTCTCAACAAGCAATCACAAGCAAATAAACATTTCCAGTTTACAGACTAACCTACCTCTTCACATCTTTTACAAGTACATTCATGCTTGACCATTAAAACATACTAACCTATTGCATAAGTTAGACTATCAAACCATTCTAACTCTTTTCCTTTGGACATTACAAACATGCATTGAAGTTAAACTATACTAACTGAATACATAAGCTAGCTTTTCGAATCACTTTAATAACCTAATAAAACTTAGATTACATTCTTTTTAACACTAAATAGAAACAACACATGAAACATACATCTTTGCATCTTTGACAACTCAAGCCACATAGCACACAAGACAACTCTTCAAGCACGAACTTTCACGTAATCACGAACTTTCCCGCTAACATGGCATTTCCTGAAATGTGGTGGTGAGGAGTGAGTATACACAACACGTATACTCAGTGAGGGCGAGACAGATATCGAGGTAGAGAGAAAGAAAGTCGCGCAATGCAAATAAGGCAGTTAAGCAATATAACAGATAAGTAAGCAATCAAGACAAACAATCAATACAATAAGCAATTAATGAAAGCATTAACACAACCATTCAAAGCTATACCACACTCTGAAGGCTATGGTTCACTTATACGAGCAATGTACCATTTCACGAGCAATACATCAATCTCGAGCTTGATGTTGACAACGATGACAATAAGCGCGCAACCACCTTATAACTTCAGTTTGGAATACCCCGGAAGTATCCATCAATTCTACGACCCAAATCTCCCTGGGAGGCAACCCAAGCGAGAATGGGAATAGGACACGGAGCTAGAGCAACCAACACTGGCAGCCCAAGACTACCCAGAGAGGCCCATCACTCACGCGCCTGACACTATGCAATGCAAGACACGATACAGGGCAATAAACGAGTGATAACACAACAATACAGATTAGAGGCGATAAACGAAATATCAAGCATTTACAATCAATACTAGCATTCAATTAACTTTTCAAGTATAACTATCATTAATAGCAACAATAACACCAATTAAACAAGCAACAACAGTTCAAACATGAAAACAACAAATATCACTATTCAATCTCTAACTTCCAACGGCAATTACGAGCAAACGAGCTACGGGATTAGGAAACCGATTTCACTACATTCACTTAGGCACTACAAGGCACATTTCTATGTCACTAAACCTCACTTTCCCAACCGAAGCCCGAAAGTCCACCTACTGCATTTGAACTACAGCTATACTAACCGGTTACTCAATCAACGCCACAACAGCGCCAAAAGTGCTTCCATGCCCTCAATTACAAAACCCCCAACTCAATTCGAGCATGGTCAACTTTTGGTCAAACGGCCCCTTTACGTTTCTTTGTCTAACTTTCAATTTTAACAAAGGTCGATCCATTTTTATTTCACATTTTATCTTTCTATCACTAATGGCACATATCCAAATCAAGCAATCGCAATTCGGATCACAATCCGAAATTCTAGGGTTTACTATTCAAAATTCACTATTCATTGTTTTTTCCCAATTTCAAATACGCAATTTTGAGCGTAAAAATTGTTAAATAACTATCAAACAATGCTCTACGAACTCAAAGGAAGCTATATCAAGCAATTACAGGCATTATAACACATTATATATCAAATCTAAAAATTTGACACAAAATTCAAATTCGAATTTAAATGCACAAAAGCGTGAAAACCCTCACAGAGATTGAAGACCAAGACCCGCAAGAACCCGAGCCACGACCCCCGAGCAATTCCACCCACGATTGTAGAAGAAAAATGAAAAACAATTTTTTTTTCTTTTCCCTCAAGCTTTCGGCCATGGGAGGACATGGATGGCATTTTGTAAATTGTTTTTATTGGTTTTTGCCTTGTTTTATTATTTAAAATGTGACAAGGGCATTTTGGTCATTTGTAAAATCAAGCTTTAGTTAAAAATGGTCAAATAAGCTTATTTTAATGTCATTTAAATCTAATTCAAGTTAAAACAATGCAATTAAATGAAAAACAACTAAAACTGGTTAAATTAAGCTAAAAACATTTTTCACTAAATCTGATGAATATTTCTCTAACTCTTATTTCGAAATGCTACGATCGAACGGTCATTAAACGATCGCTAATCAAATGATGAACACTAATAGAAAACTATAATTTTTGAAAAGTAGAATAGTAGAATAGATTAAAATTCACTTCGGCTCGGAGTTTATTTTCTCATTTATTTGAAAACTGAGTGATTTTAATGCAAGACAACTAAAATTGATTATTAAAATAATCAAAACAATCAAAATAATCAATATTCATTTAAAAATAATTAATTTAACTATTTCTGGAATATTTTAAAGAATTAGGAAGTTAATGCTAGAAATGAATGTTCAACTAAAATTAAACACGAAATTCAATGCTAACATTTAAGATGACACTTAATTAAATGCAATTAAATATTATTAAATGCATGACGGGTTCGGGTTATCACAGCAGGCACCAAGTCCCTCAGTGCTGTGCAGTTGGTCAAGGGGCACCCGCAGGGAAAAGGGCCGACTCAAGGAGACAGTCGCCCATTGTGCAGGCAAGGTCGTGCAGCACAGTCAGTGTGCTCTAGTGCAACACAGTCAGTGTGCTCTTGTGTAGTACTTCAGGCACCAAGGAGACAGAGCCTCGGCAACCCAAGCGTGCACTTGCGGTCCGAGCAGCCAGCCCGACAAAAGGGCCAGTTTGTGGGGAACCATCCTAAGGACGAAATGAGACAAAGAACTGGCGTAGCCAATGCCACCAGTTCGAGTGGGGATCAGCGAGTAGGTGCAGCCCAGGCCACTTGTTCGTATGTGCAATGGCATCGAGGGCGACACCAAGTTTGGTGGTAGAGGGTGAGACGACATGCGCGTTTCGGTCGCACGGATGCCCACGACTTAGCGAAAATGTGCCATGAACAGTGGCAACGGTCCAGGTGCGAGAAATGGCCCAAGGCAAACCATGACCCTTCCCAGCGTGTGTGGAAGCTTCTGGAGTAGTGGAGAAGGCTCAGGAAGCAGTTTGGGTCGGTTTGGAGGGAAACAAGTAGCTTTGAGTCTGGAAGGTTCCAAAAAAATGGCTAAGGCATGGAAACTATCCAGTCTGCCAAGGGTAGCTGCCCAGTCTGCCCACCAGGTGCAGGAATGTTCCAAAATGGTGCAGAATAGCGCCCAATTGTGGAGAAGTTTGGAAATTCCGCCCAAACTTGAATTCAAATGTGTAGATAGCTCTAGAAATTTTATTTGTACATAGACAAATGAATGACTAGGATTGCAGCCACTTGGCATTAATCATAGCCATTGGTTTAGGCCATGAACATGTATAAATATGAGTTGTAATGCAATGAAATGCAAACCATTTTACCTTGCCATTTTCGTGTGCGATTTTCTAGCCATCTTACTTAGCATTTTCCAAACTCCTACCAGTGTTGCCTACTGGTGCTCGTCTTGCACAAGGGTCTGCCCTCGTACCCAAGCGCCCTTTGCAAGCCAATGTTGGGGTCCTCAACCTCTAACACTTGTGTTTGTGCTATGCTACTTTGATAACGCAGGCGTACTTAGTCGACACCCACATTGGCTAAGGCCGCACGTAGTCGGGATTTCAACCTCAATCTCTGACCACATGACACTATGCGTGCTTCGGAAGAGATGGCAAAAAATTTGAATCCGACCTTGTGTGCTGCCGGCCTGCTGAGGTGCCTAACGTTCTTCCCTTAGCATTAATGGTGACTGAGGTTATCTTGCCCTTATCTTCGGCACGACTGGCACGTTGGTGAATAGTTACAGCACGACTGCCCACGGTGTTGCACGATGGCGCACGATTGGGCCTCGGATAGGTTACGTACCTTGGGCCTCGGATAAGCCATAGCTTGGCATGTAGTTGGGGCATGGCTTGGCACAGTTGTTGTGCAGTGGGGTCGCGCATCAGGCATGATGGGGCAAGAAGTTAGGTGACGATGCTGCACGAAGGAGCGTGCATGGGCTCCCGTGCCGCACGATGGTGCGCGCGTATGAGGCGAGTTGGTATGCACATAGGGCGCAGATGTCCGAGCATGGGCCACTAATGTGTGCGCGTTGGCCACGGATGCGCGCGCATGGGCAAGGCTATAGAGCGCATGGGGCGCCCATACTGCGAGATGGTGTGCGCATGGGGATCGCATGCTGCGCGATGGTGCACTCATAGGGCCCTAATGCCGTGCGATAGTGCACACATGGGGCACCCATACCGCGCGATGGTGCGCGCATGGGCGCCCATGCTGCTCCAGGGTACTCGCATGGGGCACCCATGCTGCGCCATGGTTCACTCATAGGGCTCCCATGCAGTGCCATGGTACGAGCATGGGGCGCCCATGCGGCATTATTATGCACGCATGGGGTGCCCATGCAGCGCGATGTTGCACGTATGGGGCACCCATGCGATGCGATGTTGAACGCATGGGGCGCCCATGCCAAGCGATGGTGCGCGCGCATGGGGCGGCCATGCGGCGCGATGCCGTACATTGGTGCATGCATGGGGCGCCCATGCCGAGCGATGGTGCACGCACATGGGGCACCCATGCGGCGCGATGTCGCACATTAGGGCGCCTATGCCACACGATGGTGCGCGCATGTGGCGCCCATGCAGCGTGCATGGGGCGCCCGTGCGCCGCGCTGGTGCACGCATGTGGCGCCCATGCCTCGTACTGGTGCACACATGGGGCGCTGATAGGGCATGAAATGGGTACTAGTTTGGTGCACGATAGGGGTACTATGGGGGTATGCTTGGGAGACGATAGGGGACGATGGGGGACGGGTTGGGCACTACTTGGGGACGTTGGCCATGACGGGCGATGCTAGACCTTCGGGGGTATTGAGGGCCAAGCGTAATGTTTATATCATAAATGTGGACATTGATGTGCTTTTAGAATTGGTTTCCGAATCTACGAACTAGTCTTAACAATGACCCTTCCCGACGAACACTTCGTCACATTTGGGAGGTGAATTAGATTAATCGGCTTCCTAATCCATCCAAACAAATTTTTCACACCAAATATCATCTAAATGAATTAATTTTTTAATTAATATGAATTTTCCACAATTTTATAGAATTTTTTATGATATTTCCCTATTTTTCGTAATTATGTAAGGATAATAAAAATTATTTTTGATCCCCAATGGATCCAAAAAAAAATTTCACAACAAATATTATCAAAACAAATTAATGTATGAATTAATATAAAATTTTCAGAATTTTTTCTGATTTTTCCCTATTTTTCGCAATTATTAAATATTTAAAATTATTTTTTCAGAAAAAATAATCTTGAAGCATTTGGGTATCATATCCTAACAATGAGCAGTAGGTTGGGTACGAAGATCATGCCCAATGAGGGCTCTAATAGTGTAAAACACCCATTATGAATCTCGGGGAAAATGTACGCTACTGCTGTCACTTGGGTTTTTGCATCTAAATGTACTATATGGGGGTATGTGGTGTCAAGCCCCCTGGTCGAGGTCCATGCAGGGGGACGTTGTGGGCACTTCGTGGCACAATATGGGCTATATCGTGGGTTATATTGTGGGCGGGAATGCCTACCGAGTGAATGACGTCGGGGTATTGCATTGCATACCCGTGCGTTGGGGCAGTGCCACCCCCGCCCCTTGTCCCCCGACATGTCCCTCGGCGCAACACCAAGATGGCTAATGAGGAACGTGGTGGCTTCCCTAGCACCTTATTATCCATATTGGTGCTGCAGCGACGTCTTGCTTTCGTTAAGCAACGACGCGGGCGTTGCGATGAGACGATTGTTGATGCATCAATGTCGTGGCAATCCAAGCACCATGAGGCCTTGAAACCGTCCACCGGTTGGTTCTGACGGGCCTGTACGTTGTGTGCATCGCCTATCACACGATGCCATGGTCCTCGCTAAGTCGTAATGCGGTGGATGTGGTCTAGTGTCCTGGCGAACCAAGCACCGTTTGGGCAGGAAGTTTGCTTGTCTCGTTCTGTGCATGCGGGTGCATATAGGGGGACGGTGGGGGACTGCGCAATGCACGAATCGCCTAGCACACGGCATTGGCTTTCGTTAAGTGACAACATGAGAGTTGCGATGAGACGATGGCTAGAGCTTCACTGTCGTGGCGATCCAAGCACCGTACTGCCTTGAAGCCGTCCCACGGTGTGTTCCCATAGGCCTGCGCGATGCGCAAATCGCCTAACATACGACGCCATAGTCCTCGCTAAGTCGTAATGCGACGGACATGGTCTAGTGTCGTGGCAATACAAGCACCGCATGGGCAAAAAATTTGCTTGTCCCGTTTCGTACGTGCGGAACATATAGGGGGACGGTGGGGGACTGCGCGATGCGCGTATCGCCTAGCACACGACCTTGGCTTTCGTTAAGTGATGACGTGAGCGTTGCAATGAGATGATGGCTAGAGCTTCAATTTCGTGGCCATCCAAGCACCGTGCTGCCTCGAAGCTGTCCCACTGTGTGTTCCCACAGGCCTGCACGATGCGCGAATCGTTTAGCACACGACGCCATGGTCCTCACTGAGTCGTAATGCGACAGATGTGGTCTAGTGTCATGGCGATCCAAGCACTGCGTGGGCAAGAAGTTTGCTGGTCCCATTCCGTGCGTGCTGGAGCATATAGAGGGACGGTGGAGGACTACGCGATGCGCGAATCGCCTAGCACACGACCTTGGCTTTCGTTAAGTGACGACGTGAGCGTTGCGATAAGATAATGGCTAGAACTTCAATGTCGTGGCGATCCAAGCACTGTGCTGTCTCGAAGCCATCCCACTGTGTGTTCCCACTGGCCTACGCGATGCGCGAATCGCTTAGCACACGATACTATGGTCCTCGCTGAGTCGTAATATGATGGACGTGGTCTAGTTTTGTGGCGATCCAAGCACCGCGTGGGCATGAAGTTCTCTTTCGGTTGGTACCTCAATTGCGTGCACCTGGTGCATGGTCAGGCACCACGAAGTTGGCTCTTAAGCTTGCGCCGTGTAGCCTGGTCATGCACCTCATACCGTGTCCCTCAGAAAATCTTCGTGCCTAGCGGTGCATGCTTGGGCTATCTCGCTGGTTCTATTTGTCTAAAGGGCTTCGTTTGCCTAGACGGTGGGGGTTACCAAAAATAGCGAACGTTATAGCGCGTGAGTGGTGGTCGGCTTGTATGGGTCGGTTGGATCCCTAGTTGAGCAGCGACGTCCACCCCTACTTGCTTCTTCATTTGCGGGCCGAGTGCTTACGTTGCCTCGGTCGGCCGGTCGGTTTCCTATGTTGCATAGCTACAAAGACGGCAGTCTAAAGTTCTATCGTCCATCTTTCCCCTTGCGTCTGCCTCCATGGATGATGTGGGATGAACCCCTAAGCATGTCCCGTGTTCCACGCAGCTCGCTCCTACGAGTGCGGCAGACGTGGCCCATGGTGCGTCGCTCGATCTCTCGGATGCGACACACAACGACAGTATATGGAGTCCTTGGCCTCTCTTTACCCTAAACCAGCGTTCATCACTAACCACGTATGACGGTCGTGTGCTCGTCTCGAGCCATTGATCCATAGGGGATGACGTGCCTCGTGCGACGCTGGCATTGGTGAGGGATGCTACCTGGTTGATCCTGCTAGTAGTCATATGTTTGTGTCAAAGATTAAGCCATGCATGTGTAAGTATGAACTAATTCAGACTATGAAACTGCGAATGGCTAATTAAATCAGTTATAGTTTGTTTGATGGTATCTACTATTCGGATAACTGTAGTAATTCTAGAGCTAATACGTGCAACAAACCCCGACATCTAGAAGGGATGCATTTATTAGATAAAAGGTCAACGCGGGCTCTGCCCGTTGCTGCGAAGATTCATGATAACTTGATAGATCGCACCGCCCTCATTCCGGCGATGCATTATTCAAATTTCTGCCCTATAAACTTTTGATGGTAGGATAGTGGCCTACCATGGTGGTGACGGGTGACGGAGAATTAGGGTTCGATTCTGGAGAGAGAGTTTGAGAAACGGCTACCACATCCAAGGAAGGCAGCAGGCGTGCAAATTACCCATTCCTGACACAGGGAGGTAGTGATAATAAATAACAATACCGGGCTCAAAGAGTCTGGTAATTGGAATGAGTACAATCTAAATCCCTTAACGAGGATCCATTGGAGGGCAAGTCTGGTGCCAGCAGCTGCGGTAATTCCATCTCCAATAGCATAAATTTAAGTTGTTGCAGTTAAAAAGCTCGTAGTTGGACTTTGGGATGGGTTGGCCAGTCCATCTCAGGTGTGCACCGGTCGTTTCATCCCTTCTGCCGGCGATGCATTCCTAGCCTTAACTGGCTGGGTCATGCCTCCGGCGTTGTTACTTTGAAGAAATTATAGTGCTTAAAGCAAGCCTACGCTCTGTATACATTAGCATTTGATAACATTATAGGATTTCGATCCTATTGAGTTGGCCTTCGGGATCGGAGTAATGATTAACAGGGACAGTCGGGGGCATTTGTATTTCATAGTCAGAGGTGAAATTCTTGGATTAATGAAAGACAAACATCTGTGAAAGCATTTGCCAAGGATGCTGTCATTAATCAAGAACAAAAGTTGGGGGCTCGAAGACGATCAGATACCATCCTAGTCTCAACCATAAACGATGCCGACCAGGGGTCGGCGGATGTTGCTTTTAGGACTCCGCCGGCTCCTTATGAGAATCAAAGTTTTTGGGTTCCGGGGGGAGTATGGTTGTAAGGCTGAAACTTAAAGGAATTGATGGAAGGGCACTACCAAGAGTGGAACCTGCGGCTTAATTTGACTCAACACGGGGAAACTTACCAGGTCCAGACATAGTAAGGATTGACAGACTGAGAGCTCTTTTTTTTTTTTGATCGGTAAATGTAAATTATATTGATCAAAACTGTACAAATAAACTGGGCATACCTAGGAGAGACAAAGGAATCAAGAGAAAAACAAAAGCACTAGGCAAACCCAGGCAAGCAGACCCCAAATTACACAAGTTCCGCAAGGGAAGAATACAAAGTGAAAATAACTTTACAGGTATGTATCATGATCCTTCGAATGATGCAGTGTAACGCCCCGATCCCTCACGGTACCGGAGGCTCTAATAACCATGCTATTCTCAACCCAATACCAAACCCGGACATAAAATTTTAGGGAAAAACGGACAGAGTTTCCTCTGTACCGCAGACATTTTTCAAACCTGTAAATGCTTAAAATAGCCACAATATACTAAAACAAGCTTTTATAATTAAAATTCAAAGGTTCTAGGCCATCCAAGCCAGGAGACAAACAACAGCTCCAAATCACACATGCATGCACCCAACTTAACTTTTCATTAAACCTTTTTAACATGCCATTCTATGATAACATTAGAGCAATTTTAGAAGTTGAAATCAACACCTCTAAACATACACACCCAAGCATGCAAGAACTAAAAGGAGAATTAAAAGTTATTACAAGCCATAATATCTCAAAGCTAACATTACAACTAACAACTTTCAACTTGCAACTACAAGAATATACATAGCCTTAAGGCCACAAAATAGATCATGCTATAGCAATACAAGTACACCATGTAACAAGAAGACAAATCCACCTTAGACAACAAACACATAACAACTAGGGCAAAGGCTCAGCCTGAACTTCTTCCTCTTCCACTAGCACCTCAATTAGCTGGGGATCACCCTCAGCACTTCCTGAAACATATATCGAGGTATGAGCAACCACTGTTGCCCAGTGAGGGATATAGTCTCCCGGGGCGTGCAATGCAACAGGTAATACAGTTAAACAACAATAACAATTAGGCAATTAAAGAAACAATGATAGCTTAAATAACCACACATTTAAAAGGATACATTTCACATAACCCCTATACACCAATCTTCGCTGGTCTTTATTCACGATCCACGAACCACGATCACAATCACGATAAGCCGGCATCCCAAACACCAAAGGGTACTCCGGATGTACCCAATCCTACGACCCAACACCCCCTGGCAATCTCCGAACCAGGCGAGTGAGGGAATAGGGTACGGAGCTAGAGCAACCAACCCTGGCAAGCCCGCTGCCGCCCAGAGAGGCCCATCGCATCCGCCCCGACAATAAGGTTGCGCAACCCTTGACTCGATAGCACAGGAAGCAATAATAATAACAATATAACAAAATAAGCCGATATGCAAACAAGGAGGACAACAAAAGAGGTTGTCCTCGAGCACACACATCAATCATGCCATACGATGAAATATGATACATTCATTAGTCTATAATTGTTAAACTAATCCAACTAAAACACTTAAATCACTTAGTATCGAATATTTAGCATATAACAAGATGAGACACATAGAATGCACATAGAAATTATCCCTCACCTTTTAGGAAGCCAAACCTGCGCGAATTAAGCCAAGATTCCCTCAATATTCTCCAAAATCATCAATTCCCTTCAATTATCACTACCTAATACAATCAACTATATGCATAAGAAGTGACTTCTTATTCTCAACTAAAGCTAGTTCATAAAGCCATTAATTTATCCAACTCTATTTGATTCCCTTTAATTCACATAACTAACAATATATTTCATGGTTTAACAATCATTCTAATCAATATTTGAACAATACATAAACTCAAGTGATCACATATGCAACATTCTTTAATTTCCAAGTATCAGACAAAGACAATAGCATAATAAATAACATATACATAGCCATTCATATAAGTAGAAACACTATATAACATCTAACCAATAAGTTATATAAGCGTATCTTTACACATATAATGCAATTAATAAACAATATAAACATGTTTACTAAATCTTTAACTAGTATCAATATAACTTAACTCACAATTTCTCCGAATAGATGAACTTGTTACATAAGTACATTTAAATATTTATCCAATAAATCAAGAATCAACTAACAACAATTATTACCATGGTTCATTACTAGTTCATTTAGTCCATTCTAAATTCATACTCAACCAAATCCATGTAAACCAAGCAACTTAATTCACGAGACTTCACTACTATAATACGTACACTACACAAATGCATATAAACATTTAATTACTCAATTATAAAGCAATTATCATGAGATTAACTATGCGAATACAAAGGGGTCAATATTATACTTTTCACAAAACTTAACCAAAAGCTCACACATACCTTAGAATAGCATTTAGACTCGCTAGGAGCAACTACAAAGCAATACAAGTACTAAAGCAATTAATTCATTCATTTCCCCTTTGTTCAACTAGGCTATTTAGCTTCCTATCGGAATTCAATGATCAAGTTAAGCTAGCTAACCATCCTACCAATCTAAGGATACCTAAATACCTCATTTAAAACCTCCAAATCATAACCTAGAGCACAAATACACGAAAACACCAAAAATGCCTCTTTTTGGGTTTACACTACAAGTACCAATTTCGAAACCCAAACAAGCGAAACGAAAGCACTTCTAAGGTTTTAATACTTAATAAAGACTAGCCATAACCTCGAAACGTGCCCGAATTCAAGATAAACCCGAAACCCCTTATTAAAGTAGCCTATTTTGATTAAATTTCTCAAATTTTGAACATAGCAAGTGCAATTAACATTTTTTCCACGCTTATGGACCTAATTAGCAACTACTAGAAGCCTCGAATCGAATTAAATTGTAACTTTTTTTTTGGAAACCCTAGTTTAGCACTATTCATCATCTTCCCCAAGTGCCATTTTCATTTTCAAGCATTCAACAAGCATTTTAAACCATCAAACATATTCTATGAAGTCATTAGAGCATATAAGAATCAACGGAACAAGAATTAAACCACTACAATATTAGATCACAAAAATAATAATACAAACTTTAATTGAATTTAATACAAAAATAGAATGCACCCTCACCTCTTTTGAAGATCAAATAATGGTCTTAAGGTCCTAAGGATGAAGCACAACCAATTTGGGAAGCAATGGAAGCAAGAATGAAGCAAAGAGTAATTTTTTTTTTTGAGAAGTTACTATTCCCGTAACTCATTTTTGGCCATTTTTTTGACCCCTTTTTTTTTTGTTTCTTGGCTTTTAATATTCTCATAAGATGGTCAAAGGGTAGGTCAAGCAAATAGGGTATTTTAGTAAGGGTAAATGGGTCATTTGGGTGATTAAATTTCAGCAAAATAAAATGCCAAAAATCTGAAAAATCTAAAAAAATCTCGCTGGTACTATTCATCAGACATTTCACGAATTTTTTCCCGTTGATCCCGATATGCAATGCACGCACAGTCAGGGGCTATAGTCCCCTAAAAATATGTAGTATTTTATAAAAATATAAAATGCATGAAAAGAAATATTTGAATTTATGGAAATATAAAAAAAATAAAGTAATTAGCTAAATTACATCTAAGTTAACAATTTAATGAATGCAATTAGTGAAGTGCTGGGTTCGGGGTGTCACATCCTCCCCTCCTTACAAAAATTGCGTCCTCGCAATTTCTTGAGCTGAAATGACTTCCAAGAACTACAACAGTTTTCGTCGGACTTGAAGTCAAGAAGTGTAATGCCGAATGAAATTAAGAAGAGCGAACGTCACTGAAGGAAACCCGAGTAGGGTAGCTAAATAAAGGCTCCTATGAAAATACCCAATAGGAGTCCGGTAAGAATGTCACACGAGGAGGCCATTCACTAATGCTAATAGAGCACCAAAAGAAATCCCATTAAGAAGAGTATGCAGCTAATATCCAAAATGCCCGGATAATATCAAGAAATTCCCAAGAAGGAAGTCCGGTGAATCCCAACTCTAATTGTCAAATAAAGGCTCAAGATTGCCAAATAAAGGCCTAATTAGATGTCCAGCTTGGGACTCCGAGAAAATACCACCAATAAAACTGATTAAGGATGCCAAATAAAGGCTCCGAATAAGTATACGAATCCAGAAGTTGGAATAAGAATCTCTCTAATTATGAATTACCATATAAGAATCCCCAATATGCTCGTTATACCAGTAGTCCAGAGGAAATACCAAATAATCTCTAGGCAAGAATACCAGACGAAAATACTGAAGAAAATACCCAATAAGAATATCAAGGTGATACCATAGGTAAAACCCGAACAAGAAATCCAAGTGGGAGTGTGCGCAAAGAATACTGACCAATACTCATAAACATGAATTCTTTTGAATAAGAGTATCAAATAAGACCTCCATATATGACGCCAACTAGAAGATCTATCCGAGATTCCCAAATCGGAGTTCCAGCCAAGAAGTACTGTTTAAGAAGTGCCAAGAGAGTCCAAATTTAACCTCGGGGCATCAAATCCCTTCACTGATCCCAATAGCCGGTTGAACCATTATTCTCTCACCAGTCAGCATCAATGGCCATCTATTTCAGGGGAGAATGCTTACTTACCGATTTAAGGGGACAATGCATGAATGCCAAGATATCTCCTAATGTAATTGATGTAATGTTCATATATCAGGAGATTATGACATATATCACACAAGCTATTATATAACCAGAAGTTTTATAACACAAAGTTAATCAACAAGATAGTTCAAATATGAGTCACATGCAATGAATACAATTCACAACACAACTATGCCGAGACACTCAAGTATACACGTTACAATCAATATTTCGAACAAGTAGTGATTCATAAGATCAATTCGATTCATGATTAGCTATATCACTACACTTGACAAGTATTTAACACACAGTACACATCACTATCACATAGATCACATATTAAGTTCAGGATACAAGATTGCACAAAAGACACTCACATTCTCAAAGTACACTACAGTCCGAGGACCTTATCCCGGCTGAGAGCATCTAAGCTCTGATACCACCTGTAACGCCCCGATCCCTCATGGGACCGGAGGCTCTAATAACCATGCTATTCTCAACCCAATACCAAACCCGGTCATAAAATTTTAGGGAAAAACGGACAGAGTTTCCTCTGTACCGCAGACATTTTTCAAACCTGTAAATGCTTAAAATAGCCACAATATACTAAAACAAGCTTTTATAATTAAAATTCAAAGGTTCTAGGCCATCCAAGCCAGGAGACAAACAACAGCTCCAAATCACACATGCATGCACCCAACTTAACTTTTCATTAAACCTTTTTAACATGCCATTCTATGATAACATTAGAGCAATTTTAGAAGTTGAAATCAACACCTCTAAACATACACACCCAAGCATGCAAGAACTAAAAGGAGAATTAAAAGTTATTACAAGCCATAATATCTCAAAGCTAACATTACAACTAACAACTTTCAACTTGCAACTACAAGAATATACATAGCCTTAAGGCCACAAAATAGATCATGCTATAGCAATACAAGTACACCATGTAACAAGAAGACAAATCCACCATAGACAACAAACACATAACAACTAGGGCAAAGGCTCAGCCTGAACTTCTTCCTCTTCCACTAGCAGCTCAATTAGCTGGGAATCACCCTCAGCACTTCCTGAAACATATATCGAGGTATGAGCAACCACTGTTGCCCAGTGAGGGATATAGTCTCCCGGGGCGTGCAATGCAACAGGTAATACAGTTAAACAACAATAACAATTAGGCAATTAAAGAAACAATGATAGCTTAAATAACCACACATTTAAAAGGATACATTTCACATAACCCCTATACACCAATCTTCGCTGGTCTTTATTCACGATCCACGAACCACGATCACAATCACGATAAGCCGGCATCCCAAACACCAAAGGGTACTCCGGATGTACCCAATCCTACGACCCAACACCCCCTGGAAATCTCCGGACCAGGCGAGTGAGGGAATAGGGTACGGAGCTAGAGCAACCAACCCTGGCAAGCCCGCTGCCGCCCAGAGAGGCCCATCGCATCCGCCCCGACGATAAGGTTGCGCAACCCTTGACTCGATAGCACAGGAAGCAATAATAATAACAATATAACAAAATAAGCCGATATGCAAACAAGGAGGACAACAAAAGAGGTTGTCCTCGAGCACACACATCAATCACGCCATACGATGAAATATGATACATTCATTAGTCTATAATTGTTAAACTAATCCAACTAAAACACTTAAATCACTTAGTATCGAATATTTAGCATATAACAAGATGAGACACATAGAATGCACATAGAAATTATCCCTCACCTTTTAGGAAGCCAAACCTGCGCGAATTAAGCCAAGATTCCCTCAATATTCTCCAAAATCATCAATTCCCTTCAATTATCACTACCTAATACAATCAACTATATGCATAAGAAGTGATTTCTTATTCTCAACTAAAGCTAGTTCATAAAGCCATTAATTTATCCAACTCTATTTGATTCCCTTTAATTCACATAACTAACAATATATTTCATGGGTTAACAATCATTCTAATCAATATTTGAACAATCCATAAACTCAAGTGATCATATATGTAACATTCTTTAATTTCCAAGTATCAGACAAAGACAATAGCATAATAAATAACATATACATAGCCATTCATATAAGTAGAAACACTATATAACATCTAACCAATAAGTTATATAAGCGTATCTTTACACATATAATGCAATTAATAAACAATATAAACATGTTTACTAAATCTTTAACTAGTATCAATATAACTTAACTCACAATTTCTCCGAATAGATGAACTTGTTACATAAGTACATTTAAATATTTATCCAATAAATCAAGAATCAACTAACAACAATTATTACCATGGTTCATTACTAGTTCATTTAGTCCATTCTAAATTCATACTCAACCAAATCCATGTAAACCAAGCAACTTAATTCACGAGACTTCACTACTATAATACGTACACTACACAAATGCATATAAACATTTAATTACTCAATTATAAAGCAATTATCATGAGATTAACTATGCGAATACAAAGGGGTCAATATTATACTTTTCACAAAACTTAACCTAAAGCTCACACATACCTTAGAATAGCATTTAGACTCGCTAGGAGCAACTACAAAGCAATACAAGTACTAAAGCAATTAATTCATTCATTTCCCCTTTGTTCAACTAGGCTATTTAGCTTCCTATCGGAATTCAATGATCAAGTTAAGCTAGCTAACCATCCTACCAATCTAAGGATACCTAAATACCTCATTTAAAACCTCCAAATCATAACCTAGAGCACAAATACACGAAAACACCAAAAATGCCTCTTTTTGGGTTTACACTACAAGTACCAATTTCGAAACCCAAACAAGCGAAACGAAAGCACTTCTAAGGTTTCAATACTTAATAAAGACTAGCCATAACCTCGAAACGTGCCCGAATTCAAGATAAACCCGAAACCCCTTATTAAAGTAGCCTATTTTGATCAAATTTCTCAAATTTTGAACATAGCAAGTGCAATTAACATTTTTCCCACGCTTATGGACCTAATTAGCAACTACTAGAAGCCTCGAATCGAATTAAATTGTAACTTTTTTTTTTGGAAACCCTAGTTTAGCACTATTCATCATCTTCCCCAAGTGCCATTTTCATTTTCAAGCATTCAACAAGCATTTTAAACCATCAAACATATTCTATGAAGTCATTAGAGCATATAAGAATCAAGGGAACAAGAATTAAACCACAACAATATTAGATCACAAAAATAATAATACAAACTTTAATTGAATTTAATACAAAAATAGAATGCACCCTCACCTCTTTTGAAGATCAAATAATGGTCTTAAGGTCCTAAGGATGAAGCACAACCAATTTGGGAAGCAATGGAAGCAAGAATGAAGCAAAGAGTAATTTTTTTTTTGAGAAGTTACTATTCCCGTAACTATTTTTTGGCCATTTTTTTGACCCCTTTTTTTTGTTTCTTGGCTTTTAATATTCTCATAAGATGGTCAAAGGGTAGGTCAAGCAAATAGGGTATTTTAGTAAGGGTAAATGGGTCATTTGGGTGATTAAATTTCAGCAAAATAAAATGCCAAAAATCTGAAAAATCTAAAAAAATCTCGCTGGTACTATTCATCAGACATTTCGCGAATTTTTTCCCGTTGATCCCGATATGCAATGCACGTACAGTCAGGGGCTATAGTCCCCTAAAAATATGTAGTATTTTATAAAAATATAAAATGCATGAAAAGAAATATTTGAATTTATGGAAATATAAAAAAAAATAAAGTAATTAGCTAAATTACATCTAAGTTAACAATTTAATGAATGCAATTAGTGAAGTGTTGGGTTCGGGGTGTCACATGCAGTCCCTGTTCGGTCTTTTACTTTCAAAAATACAAAGATTGCGGGCCTTCCAAAGATGGTAAACTGTTTCCTCCAGAGCAATGCGTTTCAACTTAGCTTGAAACCCTATCCCGCGAGCTTCTTTTTTGAGCCACCTGAGTGCACTCAAAATGGTTGTCATACTGCGCCAAATATGCAGCCAGACTCTAATAGCATCCCAAACACCTCTGCAAAAAGAACACTGAAAGAAAAGGTGCTAGTTTATTTCCAATGAGACCCAGCAAAAAGAGCAATTGTCATCTGAATCTGAGAATTGAAGTGTGTCCATAGTAAGCAGCCGTTGCTTCACACTGAGCCAAAGTATGAAATTATGCTTAGGAGTGCTGGAGCCATTCTAGACATCCTTTGCCCAACTAACCCGATTGGCCCTTGGCCTCTAGAAATTGTAGGCAGTCTTGGTAATAAAATGACCCTTACTACCCCAGCTATTGAGACGCAAATCTGCTAGAATGCGAGATCCCCCAATGGACAAAATCTGATCAGTAATCATGCAAAGTTTCTTGATGAGGGGTGAGTCCTCATGCTTGCATTTTAAGTCCCAAATCTCAACCCCTCTCAAGTAGTAATGGCAAATCCATCTGACCCACAGAGAATCCTTTTTGGCATGGATATTCCTAAGGGTGCGTGAGAGTAAGGCATTGTTCCATGCTCCCATATCGATAATGCCCAAGCCCCCTTTATCTTTGGGCAAACAAATGTCCTTCCACGTGACCAACGGCTTCTTCTTCAAAAGAGAATTACCACTCCACAAGAAATTCCTACTAAGCTTAATAAGTCTATCCAGAACATTTGTAGGGATAGGGAAAGATAGAAAGCCAAAAATACTCCACTCCTTGCAGAACCGATTTGATAAGTTCCAAGCGACCCGCATACGAAAGTGAGGACCCACTCCAAGAATTGATATGGGCAGCAATCCAAGAAATGAAGGGCAGGTAATGAACCACTCTTTCTTCATTCTATGGGTGGTGGTGCATGGCCGTTCTTAGTTGGTGGAGCGATTTGTCTGGTTAATTCCATTAACGAACAAGACCTCAGCCTGCTAACTAGCTATGCGAAGGTATCCCTCCGCAGCTAGCTTCTTAGAGGGACCACGACCTTTCAGACTGCGGAAGTTTGAGGCAATAACTACTATGTGATGCCTTTAGATGTTTTGGGCCGCACGCACGCTACACTGATGTATTCAACGAGTCTATAGCCTTGGCCGACAAGCCCGGGTAATCTTTGAAATTTCATCGTGATGGGGATAGATCATTGCAATTGTTGGTCTTGAACGAGGAATTCCTAGTAAGCGCGAGTCATCAGCTCGCATTGACTACGTCTCTGCCCTTTGTACACACCGCCTGTCGCTCTTACCGATTGAATGATCCGG
Organism: Ehretia macrophylla; assembly: GCA_037974665.1. Classification (NCBI taxonomy): domain Eukaryota; kingdom Viridiplantae; phylum Streptophyta; class Magnoliopsida; order Boraginales; family Ehretiaceae; genus Ehretia; species Ehretia macrophylla. The sequence goes on from CM075776.1 coordinate 34,166,182, forward strand.
TGAAGTGTTCGGATCGCGGCGACGTGGACGGTTCGCTGCCCGCAACGTCACGAGAAGTCCACCGAACCTTATCATTTAGAGGAAGGAGAAGTCGTAACAAGGTTTTCGTAGGTGAACCTATGGAAGGATCATTGTCGAACCTTGCGAAGGCAGAACTACCTGTGAACCCGTTTAAACAACGCGGGGTCAACGCGGGGGAGGCAGCTCATCCCCAGCCTACGTGTTGGTCATGAGTCAGGGCGAACTCCTCGCAAACAACGAACACCGGTGCGGAATGCGCCAGGAAAAATGAAAAATAGGGCTAGCCTATCCCTGCCCCGTCTGCGGTGTACCGAGTTAGGCCTCGGTCCCTTACGAAATCAAAACAACTCTCGGCAACGGATATCTCAACTCTTGCATCGATGAAGAACGTAGCGAAATGCGATACTTTGTGGGAATTGCAGAATCCCGTGAACCATCGAGTCTTTGAACGCAAGTTACGGCCGAAGCCATCAGGCCGAGGGCACGTTTGCCTAGGTGTCATATATCGCGTCGCCCCCTTCCCCGCGCCCTAACACTGGGTTACCGGGTTCGCGCGTGGGGGAGGATTGTGGCCTCCCGTGTCTCGAGGTGCGGTTGGCCGAAATGCGAGTCCGGTGTGACGGACGTCACGACAAGTGGTGGTTGGTCCATTCAACTCGCAAGTTGTCGTGTGTCATCTCGTCACGAGTGCGGGACTGAAGATAGACCCTCCAGTACTATGCGTTACGACTATGACCCCAAGTTAGGTGGGATTACCCGCTGAGTTTAAGCGTATCAATAAGTAGAGGAAAAGAAACTTACAAGGATTCCCTTAGTAACGGCGAGCGAATCAGGAACAACCAAGCTTGAGAATCGGGCGGCTCCGTTATCCAAATTGTAGTCTGGAGAAACGTCCTCAGCGGCAGACTGGGCCCAAGTCCCCTAGAAATGGGCGCGAGAGAGGGTGAGAGCCCTGTTGTGCCCGGACCCTGTCGCACCACGAGGCGCTGTCGGCGAGTTGGGTTGTTTGGGAATACAGCCATAAGCGGGAGGTAAATTCAATCCCAGGCTAAATACGGGCGAGAGACCGATAGCGAACAAGTACCGCGAGGGAAAGATGAAAAGGACTTTGAAAAGAGAGTCAAAGAGTGCTTGAAATTGTCAGGAGGGAAGCGGATGGGGGCCGGCGATGCGCCCTGGTCGTATGCGGAACGGTGAGAGCCGGTCCGCCAATCGACTCGGGTCGTGGACCAGCGCGAATTGGGGCGGCGGCCAAAGCCTGGGCAGTAGATATGCCCGCAGAACGCCGTTGCCTAGATCGTGGTAGGGTAGCACGCGCCTTCGACGTGCTTCGGCATCTACGCGATCCCGGTACTAGCTTGCAAGCTCCCCATTCGACCCGTCTTGAAACACGAACCAAGGAGTCTGACATGTGTGCGAGTCAACGGGTGCGTAAACCCGCAAGGCATAAAGAAGTTGATTGGCAGGATCCTCCCCGGGGGATACACCGCTGACCGACCTTGTTTTTCTAAGAAGGGCTCGAGTGCGAGCATACCTGTCGGGACCTGAAATATGGTGAACTATGCCTGAGCGGGGCGAAGCTAGAGGAAACTCTGGTGGAGGCCCACAGTGATACTGACGTGCAAATCGTTTGTCTGACTTGGGTATAGGGGTAAAAGACTAATCGAACCATCTAGTAGTTGGTTCCCTCCGAAGTTTCCCTCAGGATTAGAGGGAAACTTCGCGTGCAAGTTCTATTCGGTAAAGCCAATGATTAGAGGCATCGGGGGCGCAACGCCTTCGACCTATTCTCAAACTTTAAATAGGTAGGATGGCGCGGCTGCTTTGTTAAGCCACGCCACAGAATCAAGAGCTCCAAGTGGGTCATTTTTGGTAAGCAGAACTGGCGATGCGGGATGAACCGGAAGCCGGGTTACGGTGCCCAACTGCGCGCTTGTCACGCCCCAACCCGACCTATAGAGGTTAGACTAGGGTGTGATCTAATCATTTACACCATTTCACATTCTTAATCGTTTGTTAAGATTTAACACTTAACGTAAGCCTAGAACTCCAAAAGATTTTTTGAAAATCTGGCAGCATAATGGCTGTATTTAGGACCTTTTGGTTTGACCTAATTTCTAAATGCCTCAATTAACCCAATCATTAATCCAATTCCATTAAGGACTCCTATTTGGTCATCAACCGATATACCTGCTAGTTTATCTCCAAAGTCTTGTTTGATTAATAAGCCTAGCACAATGACTATATCCCGTTTACTTATCAATTCCAATGGCGCAAGTACCTGTAGATCTTTAGCTTACCATTGAGCACCTAGTGATTGAGTTGCCTATGATAGTTACTAAACCAAAATAGTAATAACAACCCACAAGATAGTGTGTCGTCTAGTCATAGTCAGTACAAGCCAAAATTAGACCCCAAATTACAACGGGGGTCATTTACAACAACAATAACAACATAAGATATAGTCTTCAAAACAAACATAATGTTCACAAAATAGCCGCAGTCAAGCAAGGACGTAAGGCATGCAATCACTCCAAGGAGTCATCAACTGACACGTTCTCCTCGAGTACCTATTCCTGATCTTCTTCACCTATGATGATAAAAGAGGGTGAGTCCTTATGAACTCAGCGAGGGGGAACGAGAGATAATGTTTTGAAAATTTTTTCCGGTTAATCTCATGAAAATCCCATTTTGAAAACATGTCACGTATTACAAATAATAAAGTATGCAAAGTATAAGAATCAAATTGAACAAAAAATACAATTACCAATCATTTCAAGGATACGGTGAGCTTTTACTCTCAAGTTCAATCAGTGAGCATTTGTTCTCAATATCATTTTCGATAACAATTGTTGCGGCCGGCTTCAATCATCCACTTATTGCTCCCAATTGGGTGCACTCCGGATGTACCCCGAAATCCTACGACCCAACTCTCCGATGGTGGAATGCTAAGCGAGAGAGAGAATTGGACCATGGTAGTCACGGGAGCACCTGCAAGCCCTATGCCGCCCGGCGTTCGTGAAATACTACCATGCCACAATGAAAGGTTGCAACTTTGTATACAATGTACATTTATATCATTTAACAATTCACGTTAGGAGGACAACAAAGTAGGTTGCCTCCGAGCAATTTCAAGATCACATATTGCCAAGTAAACGAACGAGACATGCTTGACATAAAATTTCACTTTGTAAAACACATAGAGTTATATGAACATTAAACAGGCAGCCAAGTAGCACATATAAATCAAGTCATTCAACTCATTTCGGGTTCATGTATCAAGTATTAAGATTATACAAGCATGCAACGACGTTTATACGAGACCGGGTGCAAGGATAGCTTACTTATCAACATACAATCATCGGAAATCATATTTAGAGCTATAAGGACAATTACGGGCAGCCTATTAACCACACAATTAAACACAATTGAACATAGGGTCATTTCTTAGCAAATAGTCATGAGCACTAGGGCCTCAATTCCGTGCTTGCACATGCAATTCAGCAAACCACTCATCAATTAATGATCCCAAGCCATGCATCAACCAAATTAAGAAACCTCTACCAACCACAACAGCCCACACAACATCTAAGTGCCACAATTCCAAGCTTTCAATACCTCAAGCAAGGTCTCAACATGATTCAAAGCATATCACTAAGCAAAAACCTCATTGCAATGGTCTGTTTCCCACATTCAATTAGCCAAGAAATTAGTCTCCAATTTCAGAACCAAATTTCAATTTGAAGCTTAATTAGTTATTTAAATCTAGGAACAAACCTCGCTGCATTTGGAATTCGGACTTAGGAGTTATGGCCAAAACCGTGAGACTACGCAAAACTGTCCAGTTTCAGACACATTACGATATTAGTCATTTTTGAGGGTCTTAGATTCAGATTTAGCCTTAGCCTATTTCTGACAAAAATGTCCGGAACTGCAAAATATAGTAACCTACCAATTTTAATGTATTTTTATGAACGTTTACTGGGTCAAAAACACTTCATTCCAGAGAGTCAGTAATCTGCCAGAAAAACGAGTTTGCATATCTCTAAGTTTCTAGCCAAAATCAAGCCATGCATGAGAAGATAGGCTCATATACACACATACATCAACTAAAGAGGTAAATATAGCCATATGAGAGCATGCATGTTAGCTTTGAAAGAATTTAAAAGAGTTTAGCCCTCACCTTAGCCTATTGATGGTTAAAGATGCACAAATGCTCTTCAAAATGCACAAAGGGGGCTTCTTCCTTGCTTTGGCCGAGAGATAGCTTGTTTTCCCTTAATTTCTAACTTAGTTAGCATGTGAGGAAGGTGTACATGTGTGTGAAACCAAAAGAAATGAAAGAAAACTATCAAGACTTACCTTAGGCCGAAAATGAAGAGTTTTGAGAGCTTGTGTGCGTTTTTCTTGCTATGGTCGAGTCTCTTGGGATTCTTGAGAGCTTAGATGAATCTTAGAAGGTGAGCTTGAGCTATGGAGATTCAAGATGCAGCCATGGCCGAGAGAGTGAGAGAATGGGAGACAATGAGAGAGTTTGAGAAAGAAATGAAATGTTTGTGTGTGTGTGTTGGCCCTAGGACTTGCAAGGCTGAAATTGTTTTGTTGTTTGAGCAATTTTGAATTGTGAGGAGGCCGAGATGTTGAGGCTTGGTGTTTAGCAAAAGGTGCATTGGTGCAAGAAAAGTTATGACATTGTGTAAGATTGTGTCTAAGCATGCATGAATTAATTGTTTTGTTAAAATTTTTGCTCAAGGACATAGGTATGGCCGGCCATCTTGTGCTCCCAAATCTGAATTTTTGTTTTGTTTAAAGCTTAATTTATTGTAGGTTGATTGTGGTATTTGAGGTGTATGGATTTTGTAATTAAAGTAAGGAATAAATAATGTTTAGTGTTTAGTGAGCTTTCGTCCCTTTGTGAGTTGACTTAGGATTAAAATATTGCTAGTGGAGTTGTAGGATTATTTAATAGTCTAGTGCTTTGTGGAGGATGCTTTATTGATTAGCGTGCAGGCACGCTTTCCTAGGTCTAGGGCACGCACTATGAGGTAAGACACAAACTACGAGACAAATGCACGTATTCCAAGTAAATGCATGCAACCCTAAATGAATGCACGTAATTCAAGACACGACTCTTAAACCTAGGTTAAGGCACGCAGTTCAAGGTTAGGGCACACGAAATGAGGTAACGCAAGCAATTCGAGGTCGGGCCTCACATCCTCCTCTCTTTAAAAGAATTTTGTCCCAAAATTAGGTATTACCTTTGGAATAATGCCAGATACTATTGCTCCATCTGGTCTCGCCTTTCCCACGTTGCTTCTTCAACTCCTTGGTGATCCCATAACACTTTCACCATCGGTATTGACTTGTTGCGCAACTCCTGATCTTGTTCGTCTAGGATCTGAATAGGCTTTTCTTTATAAGACAAGTTTTCTCGAAGCTGCAACGGCTCTGGTTCCAAGATGTGCGATGGATCAGGGTGATACTTCTGCAATATTGAGACATGTAAGACATCATGAATATTGGAGAGGTTTTGGGGAAGTTCTAGGTGATACGCCAATTTGCCAACCTTCTCAACTATCTCAAACGATCCTACAAACCTCAAGCTCAACTTTTTGCCCTTACCATGTTTAATCAATCCCCTCCGAGGTGATAACTTCAAGAACACCTTGTCGCCGACCTCAAATTCCAAATTCCGTCTCCGTCGGTCTGCAAAACTTTTCTGCCTGCTTTGGGCGGTAAGCATCCATTTCCGGATGAGGTGGACATTTTCAACGGTCTTCATAAGTTCTGGTAGAAGGGTCGGGTCAAAAGTTTTCGTCTCACCTACTTCATCCTAGTATATTGGGGATCGACACTTACATCCATACAATGCCTCGAATTGGGCCATCCGGATAGTGGCCTGATAGCTATTATTATAAGTGAACTTTACTAGAGGTAGATACTTCTCCCAACCTTTTTCGAAGTCTAGAACACATGCCCTCAACATATCCTCCAAAATCTGAATAGTTCTCTCAGATTGTCCGTCCGTCTGAGGGTGATAAGCCGTACTGAAACTCAACTTCGTCCCCAAAGCTTCTTGTAATCTCTTCCAAAATCGGGTGGTAAAACGAGGATCCCTATCCGATACAATACTTACAGGCATCCCATGCAGCCTTACAATATCCGCCACATACATATCTCCTAGTTTCTCAGGACTATCCTCCTTGTTCATCGGTAAGAAGTGTGCTGACTTAGTCAATCTATCCACTATGACCCAAACAACATCATGACCCTTTTGTGACCTGGGTAGGTCCATGACAAAGTCCATAGTTATATGTTCCCATTTCCATTGGGGAATTTCCAACGATTGTAGTAAACCTGTCGGTCGTTGATGTTCTGCTTTGACCCTCTGACAAGTTAAACACCGTGCCACAAACTCTGCAATCTCTTTCTTCATGTTATTCCACCAATAGTGTTGCCTCAAGTCTCGGTACATCTTTGTTCCACCAGGGTAAATGGTGTATCTCAAGTTATGGGCTTCTTCAAGAATCATCTTTTTCAACTCTGGGTCATTTGGGACACAAATTCAACTCCTGAACCTCCAAATACCATCATCATGAAACTTGAAATCTGCGTTACTTTCCTTAATCTTCTGAAACTGTTGATCCTTCTGTTGAGCCTCTCGTATCTCAGACAACAAGGTCGACAGAACTCGTGTAGTGGCAAATAGTAATCCTTTTTGAGTCAATTGTGGTTTCCACATAAATGCTTCCTCTAACATCTCCCACACCTTAACCCCCAATTTTGCCATGCTCGCCTTCCGGCTTAAGGCAGCTGCTACCACATTCGCTTTACCGGGCACATAATTGATTGTGCAATTATAATCATCCAAGAGCTCCATCCACCATCTTTGCTTCATGTTCAACTCTTTTTGTGAGAACAAGTACTTCAAGCTCTTGTGATCCGTAAACACCTCAAACTTGTTACCCCACAAAAAGTGCCTCCATTTCTTTAGTGCAAACACAATAGCCGCTAGCTCCAAATCATGCGTCGGGAAATTCAATTCATACAGCTTTGGCTTCCTAGAGGCATATGAAATCACCATCCCATTCTCCATCAACACACAACCTAAACCTTCCTTAGAAGCATTGCTATAGATTACGAAGCCTTGACTTCCTTAAGGTAATGCAATAACAGGTGCGGTCGTCAATCTCGTCTTCAACTCCTGAAAGCTATTCTCACACTTGTCATCCCACACGAACTTTGTTTTCTTCTAAGTGAGCTTTGTAAGCGGTCCGGCAATCTTTGAGAAATCTTTCACAAACCTTCGATAATAGCTGGCTAAACCAAGAAAACTCCGAACCTCTGTGACATTTTCTGGCTTCCTCCATGACATCACTTCTTCTATCTTTGTTGGGTCCACCGCTATTCCTTCTTGGGATATGATGTGCCCCAAGAATGCAATCTGCTGCAACCAAAATTCACATATGTTAATCTTTGCATATAATTGATGCTCCCAAAGTTTTTGCAATACTAATCGCAGATGTTGTTCATGCTCATCCTCGGATTTTGAGTATACCAAAATATCATCAATAAAGATCACCACAAATTGGTCCAAGTAGGGTTGAAACACCTTGTGCATTAAGTCCATAAAAGTTGCAGGGGCATTAGTCAGCCCAAATGGCATAACTACAAACTCATAGTGCCCATATCTCGTCCTGAAAGCAGATTTAGGAACATCCTTCTTCTTGATCCGCAGATGGTAATACCGTTGTCTCAAGTCGAGTTTCGAATACACTTTAGCTCCTTGAAGTTGGTCAAACAACTCATCGATCAATGGAAGTGGGTATTTATTCTTGACGGTCACTTGGTTCAATCCTCAGTAATCGATACATAGCCTCAATGTTCTGTCTTTCTTCTTTACAAATAGGACTGGTGTACCCCACGGAGAAGAACTCGGTTGAACAAACCCCTTCTTCAACAATCCTTGCAATTGGTCCTTCAATTCTTGTAGCTCGGCTGGTGCCATATGATAGGGAGCTTTAGATATTGGTTGTGTGCCAGGCAGTAATTCTATTACAAACTCGATCTCTCGATCCAGAGGCAAACCTAGCAATTCTTCTGGAAACACATCGGCATATTCTTTAATCACTGGTATCTCCTCCAACTTAGCTTTGTCTGATGGCTAATTGATGAGGTAAGCTAACAATCCGCTACACCCTTTTTTCAAGGACTTCACTGCTTTTGTGGATGAAATGATGGAACTCCCAGTGAAGTCTCTTCGACCCATTACCTCCAATGTTGGTTGACCAGCTATCTAGAATGTTACAATCTTCGTCCGACAATCTAGTTGGGCATGATGCTTTGCCAACCAGTCCATCCCTAAGATGACTTCATAGTCTCGAAAAGGTAACACTATAAGATTGGCTGAGAATTCCCTATCCTTAATTTGAATTATACATGCTTTACAAGCTGAGCTAGTAACGAGTTTAGAACCCATCGGAATACCGATTTCTACTTCGTAAAGCAAACATTCAACTCGTAATTTAACACGTTGCACACATAAGGGAGTAATAAATGAATGAGTAGCACCTGGGTCAATTAGCACCCTAATAGGTTGATTCAGTATCAAGAATGTACCTTCAACAACAGCAGTCTCCTCAGGAATCTCATCGTATTCAATAGCACAAGCTTGGGCCGGAACTGTAGTCTTGCCTCTACCAGCTGGTTTATTATGATTTTGTCATCTTTGCTATTTAGGGCAGTCCTTAACCTGGTATTGATCGCTGCCATACCCCACGCATCGTCCTGATTTCCTCCAGCATTGGGTCTCAGTGTGACCCTTCCTGTTACAGTAAGAACATGTGACAGCCTGAGTAGTAGGTGAACTACCTGTGGATCCATGGGTGGAAGAGGCTGATGGTACTTTAGACAGGCCACGGTTATTGATTGGTCTGTTCTGGCTCTGGCCCTGACTGCAACTCTGAGTCTGGAAGTTCCTCTGTTGTCCTTGAGGCTGGTAAGGTTTCTTATTCGGCTGACTCGAACAGGCTCTATCAAGTTTCCTCTTCTCAACTCATGAAATAGCAGCAAAGAGAGCAGAATATGTAGTAAAGTCATGTGAAGCCAAGTGATCCTGAATTTTTGGCCTAAACCCATTCGTAAACTTCCACATCTTCGCCTCAGGGGTATTGACCATGTATTATGCATAGCAGGACAGTTTGTCGAAGCGGGCCTCATATTGAGCCACTACCATGTTGCCCTGAGTCAAGGTTATAAACTCTTCAATCTGCCTCTGCCTCGAAACTACAGGTATGTATTTCTTCTTGAAAGCCTTGACGAAGTTACTCCACAAGCGAGGTGTATGATCAGTTTCCCAAAGTGCCTCCACAGTGTGCCACTAATGCTCAGCATCCCCGTGTAACAAGTACACAACAAACTCAATCTTTTCTTCGTTAGTATAGTCAAGTGGCCAGTAAATCCTTTCAATCTCAGACAGCCAAGCCTTTGCCTTTTCATCATTAGCTTCCCCGAAGAATTTGGACGAATGAAAGTCAATGAACTCTTGCATCCTGCTGTTTCTCCTATTGTTACCACCATTCCTATTGTTGTTACCACCAACTTCGTAGTTGTTATTATAGGCTGCTTTGCATGCTTCTTGATGTTCTATTACTCGCGACCCGCGATCTATAGCACTCACCATCATGTTAAACATAGCCATGCCGGGATTAGTTTGGTGAGCATCTCCGTCTTCTTGAGGCTCATCGCCCCTATTGGTATTGCGGGTACTAGGGCCAGCCATCTATAGGCATAGATTATTAGGCACAATTTATTGGAATACGACAAGACAAGAAATTAATGTATAGAGTATGCAACATACAATTTCACATAGACATACAATTCTCAAAACAGTTAAGACACGTTAATCACATAAGCACGTAGAAACAAAGAAGGCATATTTAACATTGGCACATATTAACACACATAAACAAGTCATCATAACTACCTTACGGCTTCTACCCATGGTCCGAGAGTTAAACCCGGCTTAAGCAATCTAAGCTCTGATACCATTCTTATAAGGTGTCATGCCCCAACCAGACCTATAGAGGTTAGACTAGGGTGTGATCTAATCATTTACACCATTTCACATACTTAATCATTTGTTAAGATTTAACACTTAACGTTAACCTTGAACTCCAAAAGATTTTGCAAAAAAACCGGCAGCATAACGGCTGTATTTAGGACCCTTTGGTTTGACCTAATTTCTAAACGCCTCAATTATACCAATCATTAATCCAATTCCATTAATGACTCCTATTTGGTCATCAACCGATATACTTGCTAGTTTATCTCGAAAGTCTTGTTTGATTAATAAGCCTAGCACGATGAGTTATAGCGCAAGTACCTGTTGATCTTTAGCTTACTATTAAGCACCTAGTGATTGAGTTGCCTATGATAGTTACTAAATCAAAATATTAATAGCAACCCACAAGATAGCGTGTCGTCTAGTCATAGTCAGTACAAGCCAAAATTAGACCCCAAATTACAACAAGGGTCATTTACAACAACAAGAACAACATAAGATATAGTCTTCAAAAACAAACATAACGTTCACAAAATAGCCACAGTCAAGCAAGGCACGTAAGGCATGCAATCACTCCAAGGAGTCATCAACAGGCACGTTCTTCTTGGGTACCTGTTCCTGATCTTCTTCACCTGTGATGATAAAATGGGGTAAGTCCTTATGAACTCAGCGAGGGGGAACGAGAGATAATGTTTTGAAACTCTTTTCTGGTTAATCTCATAAAAATCCCTTTTTGAAAACATGTCACGTATTACAAATAATAAATTACGCAAAGTATAAGAATCAAATTGAACAACAGATACAATTACCAATCATTTCAAGGATACGATGAGATTTTACTCTCAAGTTCAATCAGTGAGCATTTGCTCTCAATATCATTTTCGATAATAATTGTTGCGGCTGACTTCAATCATCCACTTATCGCTCCCAATTGGGTGTACTCCGGATGTACCCCGAAATCCTACAACCCAACTCTCCGAGGGTAGAATGCCAAGCGAGAGAGGGAATTGGACCATGGTAGTCACGAGAGCATGGGCAAGCCCTATGTCGCCCGGCGTTTGTGAAACGCTATCATGCCACAATAAAAGGTTGCAACCTTGTATACAATGTACATTTATACCATTTAACAATTCACATTAGGAGGACAACAAAATAGGTTGCCTCAGAGCAATTTCAAGATCACGTATTGTCAAGTAAACGAACGAGGCATGCTTGACATGAAATTTCACTTTGTAAAACACATAGAGTTATATGAACATTAAACGGGCAGCCAAGTAGCACATATAAATCAAGTCATATAACTCATTTCGGGTTCACGTATCAAGTATTAAGATTATACAAACATGCAACGACGTTTACACGAGACCGGGTGCAAAGATAGCTCACTTATCAACATGCAATCATCGAAAATCATATTTAGAGCTATAAGGACAATTACGGGCAGCCTATTAACCACACAATTAAACACATTTAAACATAGGGTCATCTCTTAGCAAATAGTCCGCTAGGGCCTCAATTCCGTGCTTACACATTCAATTAAGCAAACCATTCATCAATTAATGATCCCAAGCCATGCATCAACCAAATTAAGCAACCTCAACCAACCATAACAGCCCACACAACATCTAAGTGCCACAATTCCAATCATTCAATTCCTCAAGCAAGGTCTCAACATGATTCAAAGCATATCACTAAGCAAAAACCTCACTGCAATAGTCTGTTTTCCTACATTCAATTAGACAAGAAATTAGTCTCCAATTTTCGTGAACCAAATTTCAATTTGAATATTAATGAGTAATTTAAATCTAGGAAAAAACCTCACTGCATTTGGAGTTTGTACTTAGGAGTTATGGCCAAAATCGTGAGACTACGCAAAATTATCCAGTTTTAGACACATTACGATTGTTTCCATTTGTGAGGGTCTTAGAGTCAGATTTAGACTTAGCCTATTTTTGACAAAAATGTCCAGAACTGAAAAATCTAGAAACCTACCAATTTTCATGCATTTTTATTAACGTTTACTAGATCAAAAATACTTTGTTCCACAAAGTCAGTAATCTGCCAGAAAAATGAGTTTGCATATCTCTAAGTTTCTAGCCAAAATCAAGCCATGCATGAGAAGATAGGCTCATAAACACACATATACATCAACTAAAGAGGTAAATATAGCCATATGAGAGCATGCATTTAAGCTTTGAAAGCATTTAAAAGAGTTTAACCATCACCGTAGCCTATTGATGGTTAAAGATGCACAAATGCTCTTCAAAATGCACAAAGGGAGCTTATTCCTTGATTTGGCCGAGAGATAACTTGTTTTCCCTTAATTTCTAACTTAGTTAGCGTGTGAGGAATATGTGCATGTGTGTGAAACCAAAAGAAATGGAAGAAAACTATCAAGACTTACCTTAGGCCGAAAATGAAGAGTTTTGAGAGCTTGTGTGCGTTTTTCTTGCTTTGCTTGCTATGGTCGAGTCTCTTGGGATCCTTGAGAGCTTAGGTGAGTCTTATAAGGTGAGCTTGAGCAATGGAGATTCAAGATGCAGACATGGCCGAGAGAGTGAGAGAATGGGAGAGAATGAGAGAGTTTGAGAAAGAAATGAAATGTTTGTGTGTGTGTTTCGGCCCTAGGACTTGCAAGGCTGAAATTGTTTTGTTGTTTGAGCAATTTTGAATTGCGAGGAGACATAAGGTGAGGAGGCCGAGATGTTGAGGCTTGGTGTTTAGCAAAAGGTGCATTGGTGCAAGAAAAGTTATGACATTGTGTAAGATTGTGTCTAAGCATGCATGAATTAATTGTTTTGTTCAAATTTTTGCTCAAGGACATAGGTATGGCCGGCCATGTTGTGCTCCCAAATCTGAATTTTTTGTTTTGTTTAAAGCTTATTTTATTGTAGGTTGATTGCGGTATTTGAGGTGCATGGATTTTTAATTAGAATAAGGAATAAAGAATGTTTAGTGTTTAGTGAGCTTTCGTCCCTTTGTGAGTTGACGTAGGATTAAAATATTGCTAGTGGAGTTGTAGGATTATTTAATAGTCTAGTGCTTTGTGTTGGATGCTTTATTGATTAGCGTGCAAGCACGCTTTCCTAGGTCTAGGGCACGCACTACAAGGTAAAACATGAACTACGAGACAAATGCACGCAAGCCTAAATGAATGCACGTAATTCAAGACACGACTCTTAAACCTAGGTTAAGGCACCCAGTTCAAGGTTAGGGCACACGAAATGTGGTAACGCAAGCAATTTGAGGTCGGGCCTCACAGTGCTAACCTAGATCCCACGAAGGGTGTTGGTTGATTAAGACAACATGACAGTGGTCATGGAGGTTGAAATCCACTAAGGAGTATGTAACAACTCACCTGTCGAATCAACAAGCCCTGAAAATGGATGGCACTTAAGCGCGCGACCTATACCCGGACGTCGGGGCAAGTGCCAGTCCCCGATGAGTAGCAGGGCTCGGTTGTAATACCCGAGCCCGGAATATGAATTTTCTTTGTTTATTATTTTGAAAATTATATTTCCTTAAAATCTTTGTGAATTAATTGTTACATTCTCGCCGACGCAACGTGCATTGCATTTAAGGAGCGATAGCTAGATAACGATTTCCAGTCCTCAACAAATAGTGAAACTAGTATTAGATGACTTAAATTTTATATTTTAAATATTGCTAGCTTTAATTGAACTTACCATAGCTGAAACGGCTTTAAAACGCGCGAAATAGGGCCCTTTGACCAAGTTTTAAGTGGTTTGACCTTGGACCTTTGACTCTTTGACCTTTTGACCTTTAATTAAGCAATTAAGTAAGCAAAATAAGAAAAAAAATAGCAGCAAACAGCAGCAGCAGGCCGAGAGCTTTAGAGAGGAAAAAAAAAAAACCTTTCAACTTCTCTACGATCAATCTTCGCGTGTGCTCGTGCGGGGTGATTACCGAGGCAACCAACGTTGTTTTCCTAGCGACTAGGAGTACCTAAGGTGAGGGAAGCATGTTATTTGCGCATTTATACGTTGTGTTAGTTAACTTTATCAATTTTTAGATTTATCCGTAGATCGTTATTTAAAGCGAATTGATGCTTCTAAAATGTTCCTTAGCATTGGTAGAACATGTATTTATGGCTTTGTAACATTTTCTGCGGTTAAATGTTGTGATTGCAACTTGAATTGTGATATGAATAGTATTTTATGAATAGTAAAACCTCGAAACGTTGAAGTTGCGCTGTTATGCTTTCCGTTGATGTAGAAACGTGCTAGGTATGCTAGAATGCTAAAATGTGTGGTTTGTTTGGGTTGCATAGTGGAAAAAACGAGAATTAAGCCTTTGGGAAAGTCGGGGTCGTTTAGGTCGACTTTGGCGTTTTCTCGTTTTGCGTGTTGGCATTGCTTCGGGAAGCCATGGAAGCACTTTTGGTGTGAATATGGCGTTGGTTGGGTGTTTGGTTATTGTAGTTGTAGTTCAAACGAGAAAGGGGGAAATCGGGGCTTTGCGCGAGTTCTAGGGTGAAGTAAGGTTTCGGGGTCTTTAGACGTGCCTTATGGTGACCTAGGAGGGTTGGCGAAGTCGGTTTCCAGAACTCGTGGCTCGTTTGGAAATGGTAGCATTTTGATAGTTGGGGCCGATTTGTGTTTTTGTGTGTTTACTTGTCTTTATGCTTATAGAATGCTTAGAATTACTTGAATTACTTGTTTGAGTTATTTTGGATTGAATTGCTTATCAAATTGCTGCTATTGCGTGTGAGAGTAACCTACTTTGTTATTCTCCCACGTGTGGTTTATCGCTTGTTTATCGCTTGTTTATTGCTTGTTTATTGTCTTGTATCGAGTCTTGCATGGCATAGTGTCTCGCACGTGAGTGATGGGCCTCTCTGGGTAGCCTTGGGTTGCCAGTGTTGGTTGCTCTAGCTCCGTTGCTATTCCCTTTCTCGCTTGGGTTGCCTCCCAGGGAGATTTGGGTCGTAGGATTGATGGATACTTCCGGGGTATTCCAAACTGGTGTTATAAGGTTGTTTTGGGCCGGCGCGTCGTCATCGAATTCGTGTTTGAAAGTGGTTCGTGAAAAGAGCATCGTATCCTTTGATTGAGTGTTTGCAGCTTTAAATACTTGCCTTGCTTTATTGTTGGCTTTGGATGTATCTTTATATGTTTTGTATGTATTGCTTGACTAATTGCATTGCATACTCCTCTCATCTCCGTCCTTGAGACCAATTGCCCTCGCTGAGCAATAGTTTTTGCTCATTCCTCACTATACTATGTTTTTACAGGAGTAGTTGAGGCAGACCCTCTCGAGGTAATTGAGGAGGAGGAGCAGGTGGAGGTGTTTCCGTGATAGCACTTACCTGCTTTGCTGGTGGTTGGTTACCAGTTTTGTGCAAACCTTGATGTTATGTATATTGCGTGAAGGAAGCTTAATTTTGAGGCTTGTAGCCTTGTATGTATTTTCCTATTTTGAGACCTTTAATGGTCTTATGTTATAATGAATTAAAGTTGTAATGTTGTAACTTGTAACTGATGATTAGTGAAGAAATGCATGCTAGTGGCTAATGGTTTAGTGGCATAAGTACTTGCGTAGTATGCATGGCATTTTTGGTTTGGAAAGTTGGTTAATAAGAAATGTATGTTTTATAGAAAGTTGGCTTATTTTGATTATTTTATAGCTTTCGCAAGTGTTATATTGTTTTTAGGGTTTTCGGATTGTCCGCGGTACAGAGGAGACTCCGTCCGTGTGTCGGGTCCGGGCTTGGCCTTTTGCGGGGTTGGGTCGGGGCGTGACATCTTTAGGTGGTATCAGAGCATGATAGTCTTGCATGAGCCGGGATATGATTCTCGATCTGTGGGGTAAAGGTCTAAAATGCTAAAGTGTTTATGAATGATTGCTAAGTGAAAAGAAAATGTTCTAGCATGATTTTGTGAACTTGGAATGTTTATGTGTTTAAGTGAAATAGTTTGGCAAGTTAAACTTGTCTTATGTGAATTGTGTGATAGAATATTGGATTGTTATTGACCTGAGTGTTATCTAATCTTATGTGTTATATTTCTGTCTATAAACTGCTTTTAAATGTTGCCAGCTATTGTGAGTTGCAACTATGCCGCCACGTCGTGGTACTCAAGGTATAGGATCAGATGAAGAGGCAGCAGAACAGGGTCAGCAGCCGTTGCCTGAGCAGTTTATGGCTACCATGACTACTGCAGTAGACCGGATCACACAGGTACTACATGAGCAGAGGCAGGACCGGATTAATCCCCAGGGTAATCAAGCTAATCCTGGTGGACAGGGGTACAGAGTTGAGAATAACCAGCTTGAGAAATTTCTGAGGCACGAGCCGGGAAAGTTCTTCGGGGAGCCGGATGATGAGGCGGCCGAGAGATGGATTAATCGAGTGGAGAAAATTTTCACTGCTTTGAGGTATACCGATGAGGCAAGAATAGACTATGCATCATTTTTATTTGAGGGTGATGCAGAGCAGTGGTGGAATACTGTTAGGCTGAGGTGGGATTGTGAGGATGTTCCACATTTATGGGATGATTTCGTAAGTGAGTTCCGGGACAAATATATTCCCGAGATGGCAATGGAGAGACGGGAAGATGAGTTTGTGGCCCTAAAGCAGGGAAATATGACTGTTGCACAATATGAGGCTAGATTTGTTAGCCTGTCGAGGTATATGCCCGAGTTGGTACGGCCAGCTAGGAGGATGATACATAGGTTTGTCCGTGGGTTGAGAATGGACATACAGTTGCATTTGACTGGACAGACCTACACTACTTTTCCTGAGGCATTTCAGGCAGCCTCGAAGTTTGAGAAACGGAAGGCTGATATGTTAGCCGAGAGCAGTCAGCCGAGTAAGAAGCAGTTTTTGGGCCAGAGCAGCCAGAGTCAGCCGAGGCAGTATCAGGCTTCTGCACAGGGTCCTCAGCAGCGTTCGTATCAGCCACAGCAGCAGATTCAGGCTAGACTAGCTGTGACTAGACCTCAGCAGGGAGGTACAGTTCCTACCCCTGCCAGAGCCCCAGCACCTACAGGAAACACTGCGGTTAGGCAAAATCAGCAGTGTGATTATTGTAATCGACCAGGGCATATTGAGGCTAACTGCTGGAGGAAGAGTGGAAAATGTACGGGTTGTGGCAGTGATGAGCATAGGGTGAAGGATTGCCCTAAATTTAATAATGTTCAGGGCCGTGGTGGAGGCCGAGGTGTTCAGAATAGGGCTGCAGGTGCACGACCAGCACAGAGAGTACAGGCTAGGGTCTTTGCACTGGATGCAGAGGAGCTGCCCGATAATACAGCTATAGTGGAAGGTACCTTTCTTCTCAATACTCAGCCAGTTAAAGTTTTGATTGATCCTGGAGCTACACATTCGTTTATAACTCCTGCATGTGCACGATCTGTGAATGTTTGCATTGATAATTTGCCTCATGAAGTTGAAGTTAGTACTCCTTTGGGTGCAAAATTTGTTGCTGAATCTATTTGCAAATCTTGTGATATATGTATTGAGAACCGTAAATTTCCTGCTGATTTAATTATATTACCATTCCGTGACTTTGAAATCATTTTGGGAATGGACTGGTTGGGAAAGTATTATGCTCAGTTGGATTGTAGAACAAAGATCGTTTATCTTAAAGTTCCTGACCTACCGGTACTAGAGATTATTGGGAACTGCAGGGCTGCCCGCATTCCACTTTTATCAGCGATCAAGACTTCTAAGTTGTTGAATAGGGGTTGTGAAGCCTACTTAGCCTATTTGATCAATCAGCCTGCTGATAAGTTGAGTTTGAATGAAGTTCCGATTGTTAGGGACTTCCCTGGTGTATTTCCCGAGGAATTACCGGGTTTACCACCGGATAGGGAGATTGAGTTCGTGATTGATCTTGTGCCAGGCACTGCGCCTATCTCTAGGAGTCCTTATAGGATGGCATCGGCTGAACTTCAGGAGTTAAAAATTCAGCTTCAGAACTTGCTTGAGAAAGGGTTTATACAACCTAGTTCTTCACCGTGGGGCGCACCTGTGTTGTTTGTGAGAAAGAAAGTGGCACACTACGGTTATGCATTGATTACAGGGGACTTAATCAAGTCACGATTAAGAATAAATACCCCTTCCCGTTGATTGAAGAATTGTTTGACCAGTTGCAGGGTGCGAGTGTTTACTCCAAATTTGACTTGAGGCAGGGTTACTATCAACTTAGGATTCGGAGTGACGATATACCAAAGACGGCATTCAGGACTAGATATGGCCACTATGAATTTGTTGTTTTGCCGTTTGGATTGACGAATGCACCAGCCGCATTCATGGACTTGATGCAGAGGGTTTTTCGGCCTTACCTTGATCAGTTTGTCGTGATCTTCATTGACGACATTTTAGTGTATTCGAAGAACGAGGCTGAACATGAGCAACACTTGAGGATTGTGCTTCAGACCTTGCAGGAAAACAAGCTTTTTGCTAAATTCAGCAAGTGTGAGTTCTGGTTGAATCAGATATCTTTTCTAGGCCATATCATTTCAGACCGAGGAATTTCAGTGGACCCAGCTAAGATTGAAGTTGTTTCAGCTTGGAAGAGACCTGAGACGGTGCCAGAGATTCAGAGTTTTCTTGGATTGGCAGGTTACTACCGGAGATTTGTTAAAGACTTTTCTAAAATTTTTGGACCTTTGAGCCAGTTAACTCGGAAGAAAGTTGCTTACAATTGGGATGCCAAGTGTGAATCCAGTTTCCAGGAATTAAAGAAGAGACTAACTACAGCTCCTATACTAGCTTTACCTGAGGGAACAGAGAACTTCGTTGTCTACAGTGATCCATCTAAAGAAGGATTGGGCTGTGTTTTAATGCAGAATGGTAAGGTGATTGCCTATGCTTCTAGGAAATTGAAACCTTATGAAGTCAATTACCCTACACATGATCTTGAGTTAGCTGCAGTTGTGTTTGCATTGAAGAAGTGGCGTCATTACTTGTGGGGTTGCAGATTTGAAATATTTACTGACCACAAGAGTCTCAAGTATTTGTTTTCACAGAAGGATCTAAATATGAGGCAGCGGAGATGGCTAGAGCTATTGGGTGGTTATAACTGTTCTATTAACTATGTGCCAGGTAAGGCAAATGTTGTTGCTGATGCTTTGAGCCGAAAGGCTACTGTTGCAAGCTTGATTATCAAGGACTGGGAGACTTTGGAAGAAATTTGTTCATGGAAACCAGAAGCTACTGAGGTAGGGATTCGGTTTGCTAGTTTACAGATTCAGTCAGGATTGCTAGCACAGATCAGAGAGGCTCAGAAGACTGATCCTCACATCTTGAAGATCCAAGAAAAAGCTAAAGGGGGAGAGTCAGAGTTTAAATTACATGCAGATGGCATCTTCAGATTCAGGGACAGAGTATGTGTTCCTAGTGATCCGACTTTGAAGAATGAGATCCTGTCCGAGGCACATAATTCGAGGTACACGATTCACCCGGGCAGTACTAAGATGTATAGAGATTTGAAGCAACACTTCTGGTAGAACAATATGAAGAGGGAGATTGCTGGGTATGTATCCAGATGTTTGACTTGTCAGAGGGTTAAAGTTGAGCATCAGAGGCCAGCCGGACTTCTACAGCCGTTATCGATTCCGCAAT
This sequence comes from Ehretia macrophylla, assembly GCA_037974665.1. Classification (NCBI taxonomy): domain Eukaryota; kingdom Viridiplantae; phylum Streptophyta; class Magnoliopsida; order Boraginales; family Ehretiaceae; genus Ehretia; species Ehretia macrophylla. The sequence goes on from CM075776.1 coordinate 34,185,855, forward strand.
GGAAGTGGGTACATATTACAATGGACCTTGTGACCGATCTTCCTAGATCTCCGAGAGGATGTGATTCTGTTTGGGTTGTTATGGACCGCTTGACTAAAGTTACACATTTTATTCCCGTGAACAAACAGGATAGCCTTGATAAGCTAGCTGAATTGTATGTTGCTAATATTGTGAGATTGCATGGAGTACCACAGAGTATAGTGTCAGATAGGGATCCCAGATTCAGATCTCGTTTTTGGCAGAAGTTGCAAGAGGCCATGGGAACTAAGTTGAGCTTCAGTACTGCATATCATCCGCAAACTGATGGCCAGTCTGAGAGAACCATCAGGATTTTGGAAGACATGCTTCGAGCATGTGTGCTTGACTTTGGGAAGAATTGGGAGAAGTTTTTGCCTTTAGCGGAGTTCGCCTACAACAATAGTTATCAATCTACTATAGGTATGGCTCCCTACGAGGCGTTGTATGGTCGTAAATGCAGATCCCCATTATATTGGGAAGAGGTTGGAGAGATGAGAACAGTTGATCCGACTGTGTTACCTGAGATGATTAAGATGATAGATAATGTTCACCTTATTCGCCAGCGTATGCTTACAGCTCAGAGTCGTCAGAAGAGTTATGCGGATAAGCACCGTCGGGATCTTAAGTTTGATTTGGGAGATTGGGTGTTTCTTAAGATTTCTCCACGGAAGGGATTGATTCGGCACGGTAAGAGTGGGAAGCTTAGTCCCAGGTATGTGGGCCCGTATGAGATCACCGAAAAGGTAGGTCCTTTGGCTTATCGATTAGCTTTGCCTCCGAGCTTGTCGCGACTGCATGATGTGTTCCATGTGTCTATGTTGAAGAAGTATCATCCAGACCCTTCGCATGTACTTGAACCAGAGCCTTTACAGATTGAAGAGAAGTTGTCCTACGAAGAGAAACCGATTAGAATTGTGGATCGGAAGATTCAAGAGCTTCGCAGAAAGAGTATTCCGTTAGTGAAGGTTCTGTGGAATCATCATGGGTTTGAGGAAGCGACATGGGAAAGAGAGGACCAAGTTCGGGATCAGTATCCGGAGTTGTTTGTTGACCAGGTAAGAATTGCGTGGGCGCAATTGTTTTAAGGGAGAGAGGGTGTAATACCCGAGCCCGGAATATGAATTTTCTTTGTTTATTATTTTGAAAATTATATTTCCTTAAAATCTTTGTGAATTAATTGTTACATTCTCGCCGACGCAACGTGCATTGCATTTAAGGAGCGATAGCTAGATAACGATTTCCAGTCCTCAGCAAATAGTGAAACTAGTATTAGATGACTTAAATTTTATATTTTAAATATTGCTAGCTTTAATTGAACTTACCATAGCTGAAACGGCTTTAAAACGCGCGAAATAGGGCCCTTTGACCAAGTTTTAAGTGGTTTGACCTTGGACCTTTGACTCTTTGACCTTTAATTAAGCAATTAAGTAAGCAAAATAAGAAAAAAAATAGCAGCAAACAGCAGCAGCAGGCCGAGAGCTTTAGAGAGGAAAAAAAAAACCTTTCAACTTCTCTACGATCAATCTTCGCGTGTGCTCGTGCGGGGTGATTACCGAGGCAACCAACGTTGTTTTCCTAGCGACTAGGAGTACCTAAGGTGAGGGAAGCATGTTATTTGCGCATTTATACGTTGTGTTAGTTAACTTTATCAGTTTTTAGATTTATCCGTAGATCGTTATTTAAAGCGAATTGATGCTTCTAAAATGTTCCTTAGCATTGGTAGAACATGTATTTATGGCTTTGTAACATTTTCTGCGGTTAAATGTTGTGATTGCAACTTGAATTGTGATATGAATAGTATTTTGTGAATAGTAAAACCTCGAAACGTTGAAGTTGCGCTGTTATGCTTTCCGTTGATGTAGAAACGTGCTAGGTATGCTAGAATGCTAAAATGTGTGGTTTGTTTGGGTTGCGTAGTGGAAAAAACGAGAATTAAGCCTTTGGGAAAGTCGGGGTCGTTTAGGTCGACTTTGGCGTTTTCTCGTTTTGCGTGTTGGCATTGCTTCGGGAAGCCATGGAAGCACTTTTGGTGCGAATATGGCGTTGGTTGGGTGTTTGGTTATTGTAGTTGTAGTTCAAATGAGAAAGGGGGAAATCGGGGCTTTGCGCGAGTTCAAGGGTGAAGTAAGGTTTCGGGGTCTTTAGACGTGCCTTATGGTGACCTAGGAGGGTTGGCGAAGTCGGTTTCCAGAACTCGTGGCTCGTTTGGAAATGGTAGCATTTTGATAGTTGGGGCCGATTTGTGTTTTTGTGTGTTTACTTGTCTTTATGCTTATAGAATGCTTAGAATTACTTGAATTACTTGTTTGAGTTATTTTGGATTGAATTGCTTATCAAATTGCTGCTATTGCGTGCGAGAGTAACCTACTTTGTTATTCTCCCACGTGTGGTTTATCGCTTGTTTATCGCTTGTTTATTGCTTGTTTATTGTCTTGTATCGAGTCTTGCATGGCATAGTGTCTCGCACGTGAGTGATGGGCCTCT
>CM075776.1:34193356-34213356 GCA_037974665.1 Ehretia macrophylla
CTTGAAAACGCACAAAGGGTCATCTTTCCTTGCTTTGGCCAAGAGGTAGCTTGTTTTTCTTTAATTACTAGCTTAGTTAGCATATGCTTAGTGTGTTCATGTGATTAGATAAAAAATAAATGGAAGAAAACTATCAAAACTTACCTATGGCCGAGATAGAGAGATTTGAGAGCTTGTGTGAGTTTTCTTGTTATGTTGCTTGCTTGTGCTTGCTATTGCCGAAGCTTGAGTGGTATGGAGCGCAAATTTTCAGCCTTGGACACTCAAGGGAAGGTCATAGCCGAGAGAGAGAGAGAATGGGAGAGTTGAGAGAGTTTTTGAGAGGAAAATGATGTTTGAAGCATGTTGAATGTTGCTTGTGTGTGTGTGTCGGCCTTGAGCTTTACAATTCTGAATATTGTGTCATCTTTAGCATAATTTGAATTGTTTTTGGCATGGGCATTGAGAGGGCCAAGGTGGGTAGCTTGGGTAGGGTGCTTAGGAGTTTTTTTTTTTTAATGCATTGTGTCTTGTGTTTGTGTCATAGGTTGTCTAGAATAATTTTGAAATTGTGTAAGGCTAGTCAAAAGGCCTTGGTGGCCAAAATTAGCATGCTAGAATTGAGCAATTTGTGTTGTTTTTAATTGTATCATGTGGCATTATAGTATTAGTGTTATAGGTTTTTGTGTGCTTGGGTTTTTTGTAGGAATAAAGAATGTTTAGTATTTAGTGAGCTTTTGTCTTCTAGTGAGTTGACTTAGAATTAAAATAATAGTTAATGGTGTTTGTAGGATTATTTTTTAGTCTAGTGCTTTGTGTAGGATTCTTTATTGATTAGCATGCAAGCACGATTTCCTAGGTCTAGGGCACGCACTACGAGATAAGGCATGAACTACAAGACAAATGCACGTATTCCAAGTAAATGCACGCAACTCTAAGTGAATGCACATAAACCAATGCAAGGCACGTAATTCAATGTAATGCACGTAAATCAAGACACGACTCTTAAACCTAGGTTAAGGCACGTAGTTCAAGGTTAAGGCACATGAAATGAGGTAACGCACGCAATTTGAGGTCGGGCCTCACATCCTCCCTTCCTTAAAAGAATTTCGTCCCGAAATTCAATATTACCTTTGGAATAATGTTGGATACTATTGCTCCATCTGGTCTTGCCTTTCCCACGTTGCTTCTTCAACTCCATGGTGATCCCATAATACTTTCACCATCGGTATAGACTTGTTGCGCAACTCCCGATCTTGCTGGTCTAGGATCCGAAAAGGCTTTTCTTCATAAGACAAGTTCTCCCGAAGCTGCAACGGCTCTGGCTCCAAGATGTGCAATGGATTAGGGTGATACTTGCGTAGCATTGAGACATGGAAGACATCATGAATATTGGAAAGGTTTTGGGGTAGTTCCAGGCGATACGCCAATTTGTCAAGCTTTTCAACTATCTCAAATGGTCCTACAAACCGCGGGCTCAATTTTCCACCCTTACCATGTTTAATCAATCCCCTCGGAGGTGATAACTTCAAGAACACCTTGTCGCCGACTTCAAATTCCAAATTCTGCCTTCGTCGGTCTGCATAACTTTTCTGCCTGCTTTGGGCAGTAAGCATCCGTTTTTGGATGAGGTGGACATTTTCAACAGTCTTCATAAGTTCTGGTAGAAGGGTGGGTCAAAAGTCTTCGTCTCACCTACTTCATCCCAGTATATTAGGGATCGACACTTACGTCCATACAATGCCTCATATGGGGCCATCCCGATAGTGGCCTAAAAGCTGTTATTATAAGCGAATTCCGCTAGAGGCAGATACTTCTCCCAACCTTTTCCGAAGTCTAGAACATACGCCCTCAGCATATCCTCCAAAATCTGTATAGTTCTCTCAAATTATCCGTCCATCTGAGGGTGATAAGCTGTACTAAAACTCAACTTCATCCCCAAAGCTTCTTGTAATCTCTTCCAAAATTGGGAGGTAAAATGAGGATCCCTATCTGACACAATACTTACAGGCATCCCATGTAGCCTTACAATGTCCGATACATACATATCTCATAGTTTCTCAGGACTATCCTCCTTATTCATCGGTAAGAAATGTGCGGTCTTAGTCAATCTATCCATTATGACCCAAACGACATCATGACCCTTTTGTGACCTAGGCAGGTCCATGACAAAATGCATAGTTATATGTTCCCACTTCCATCGGGGAATTTCCAACGGTTGAAGTAAACCTCTCGGTCGTTGATGTTCTACTTTGATCCTTTGACAAGTCAAACACCGTGCCACAAACTCTGCAATTTCTCTCTTCATGTTATTCCACCAATAGTATTGCTTTAAATCCCAGTACATCTTTGTCCCACCGGGGTGTATAGTGCATCTTGAGTTATGGGCTTTTTCAAGAATCTTCTTTTTCAACTTTGGGTTATTAGGGACACAAATTTGACTCCTGAACCTCCAAATACCATCATCGTGAAACTTGAAATCTGTGTTGCCTTCCTTAATCTTTTGGAACTGCTGGTCCTTCTGTTGGGCCTCTCGTAACTCAAACAACAAGGTCGATTGGACTTGTGTAGTGGCGAATAATATCCCTTTTTGAGTCAATTGTGGTTTCCACATAAATGCTTCTTCTAACATCTCCCACACCTTAACCTCCAATTTTGCAATGCTCGTCTTCCGGCTTAAGGCATCTGCTACCACATTCGTTTTACCGGGCACATAAGTGATTGTGCAATTATAATCATCCAAGAGCTCCATCCATCGTCTTTGCCTCATATTCAATTATTTTTGTGAGAACAAATACTTCAAGCTCTTGTGATCCGTAAACACCTCAAACTTGTTACCCCACAAATAGTGCCTCCATTTCTTTAGTGCAAACACAATAGCTGCTAGCTCCAAATCATGCGTCGGGTAATTCAATTCATATGGCTTTGGCTTCCTGGAGGCATATGCAATCACTCTACCATTCTGCATCAATACACAACCTAGTCCTTCCTTAGAAGCATCGCTATAGATCACAAAGCCTTGACTTCCTTCAGGGAACGCAAGAGCAGGTATGGTTGTCAATCTTGTCTTCAACTCCTGGAAGCTGTTTTCACACTTGTCATCACACACGAACTTTTGTTTTCTTCTGAGTAAGCTTTGTAAGTGGTCCTACAATCTTTGAGAAATCCTTCACAAACCTCCAATAATAGCCGGCTAAACCAAGGAAACTCCGAACCTCTGTAACATTTTCCGGCTTCTTCCAAGACATCACTACTTCTATCTTTGCTGGGTCCACCACTATTCCTTCTTGGGATATGATGTGCCCCAAGAATGCAATATGCCGCAACCAAAATTCACATTTGTTAAACTTTGCATACAAGTGATGCTCCTGAAGTTTCTGCAATACCAATTGTAGATGTTGTTCATGCTCGGCCTTGGACTTTGAGTATACCAAAATATCATCAATAAAGATCACTACAAATTGGTCCAAGTAGGGTTGAAACACCTTGTGCATTAAATCCATAAAAGTTGCAGGGGCATTAGTTAACCCAAATGGCATTACCACAAACTCATAGTGCCCATATCTCGTCCTGAAAGCCGATTTAGGAACATCCTCCTTTCTGATCTGCAGTTGATAATACCCTTGTCTCAAGTCGAGTTTGGAATACACTTTAGCTCCTTGAAGTTGGTCAAACAACTCATCAATCAATGGAAGTGGGTATTTATTCTTGACGGTCACTTGGTTCAATCCTCTGTAATCGATGCATAACCTCAACGTTCCATCCTTTTTCTTTACAAATAGGACAGGTACACCCCACGGAGAAGAACTCGGTTGAATAAACCCCTTCTTCAACAATCCTTGCAATTGGTCCTTCAATTCTTGTAGCTCGGCTGGTGCCATACGATATGGAGCTTTAGATATCAGCTGTGTACCAGGCAGTAACTCTACTACAAACTCGATCTCCTGATCCGGAGGTAAACACGACAATTCTTCTGGAAACACATCGGCATATTCTTTAATCACTGGCATCTCCTCCAACTTTGCTTTGTCCGATGGCTTATTGATGAGATAAGCTAAGTATCTGCTACACCCTTTCTTCAGGGACTTCACTACTTTCGTGGATAAAATTATGGAACTCCCGGTTAAGTCTCTTCGACCCATTACCTTCAATATTGGTTGACCAGGTATCTGGAATGTTACAATCTTCGTCCGGCAATCTAGTTGGGCATGATGCTTTGCCAACCAGTCTATCCCTAAGATGACTTCATAGTTTCGAAAGGGTAACGCTATAAGATTGGCTGAGAATTCCCTATCCTTAATTTGAATTTTACATGCTTTACAAGCTGAGCTAGTAACAAGTTTAGAACCCATCGGAGTACTGACTTCTACTTTGTAAGGAAAACATTCAACTCGTAATTTCACACATTGCACACATAAAGGAGTAATAAATGATTGAGTAGCACCTGGATCAATTAGCACCCTAACAGGTTGATTCAGTATCAAGAATGTACCTTCAACAACAGCAGTCTCCTCAGGAAGCTCCTCGCATTCAATAGCATAAGCTCGGGCCGAAACTCTAGGAAATTGAGTCTTGTCTCTACCAGCTGGTTTATTCAGATTTTGTCCCCCTTACCATTTAGGGCAGTCCTGAACCTGGTGTTGAACGCTGCCACACCCCACGCATCGCCCCAATTTTCTCTAGCATTGGGTCTTAGTGTGACCCTTCCTATTATAGTAAGAATAGGTGATAGTCTGAGTAGCGGGTGAACTACCTGTGGATCCACGGGTGGAAGAGGCTGATGGTGCTTTAGACGGACCACGGTTGTTGACTGGTCTATTCTGGCTTTGGCCCTGACTACGACTCTAAGTCTGGAAATTCCTCTGTTGTCCTTGAGGCTGGTAAGGTTTCTTGTTCGGCTGACTCGAACCGGCTCTATCAAGTTTTCTCTTCTCAACTCGGGAAACAGCAGCAAGGAGGGCGGAGTATGTAGTAAAGTCATGTGAAGCCAAGTGATCTTGAATTTTTGGCCTCAACCCATTCATAAATTTCCACATCTTCGCCTCAGGGGTACTAACCATGTATTGTGCAAAGCGGGACAGTCTGTTGAAGCGAGCCTCATACTGAGCCACTGTCATGTTGCCTTGGCTCAAGGTCATAAACTATTCAAACCGCCTCTGCCTCGAAACTGCAGGTATGTATTTCTCCTTGAAAGCCTTAACGAAGTTACTCCACAAGCGAGGTGTATGATCAGTTTCCCAAAGTCCCTCCACAGTGTGCCACCAATGCTCAGCATCCCCGTGTAACAAAAACACAGCAAACTCAATCTTTTCTTCGTCAGTATAGTCAAATGGCATGTAAATCCTTTCAATCTCAAACAACCAAGCCTCTGCCTTTTCTTCATTAGCTTCCCCGAAGAACTTGGACGGGTGAAAATCAAGGAACTCCCACATTATGTTGTTTCTCCCATTGTTACCACCATTCCTGTTGTTGTTACCACCAGCTCCATAGTTGTTGTTATTATGTGTTGCTTCACGTGCCTTTTGTCATTCCATCACTCGTGACACGTGATCCATAGCACTCGCCATCATGTTAAACATAGCCATGCCGTGATTAGTTTGGTGAGTATCTCCGGCTTCTTGAGGCTCATCGCCCCTATTGGTATTGCGGGTACTAGGGCCAGCCATCTATAGGTACAATTTATTATGTACAATTATCGGGACATGATAAGATAACTAATTAAGACATAGAGTATGCAACATACAATTTCATGTAGGCATAAAACTTTCAAACAATGAAGACATGTTAATCATATAAGCAAATATAAACAAAGAAGGCACAATTAACATTGGCACACATTAACAAGACATCATAATTACCTTAGGGCTTCTACCCACGGTTCAAGAGTTAAACCCGGCTTAAGCAATCTAAGCTCTGATACCATTCTAATAAGGTGTCACGCACCAACCCGACTAATAGAAGCTAGACTAGGGTGTGATCTAATCATTTACACCATTTCACATACTTAACTGTTGTTATGATTTAACACTTAACGTTAACCTAGAACTCCAAAAGATTTTTTGAAAAACCGGCAGCATAACGGTTGTTTGTAAGACCTTTGGTTTAACCTAATTTTCTAAACGCCTCAAAACTTTCAATCATCACTTCGATTCCAACTAAGATTCCTATTTTATCATTAACCAATATGCCTATTGATCTAACTCGAAAGTCTCATTTGGTTAACATGCCTAACAAGATAACTATGTTTAGTTTATTTGTCAAGTCCTTTTACGCGAGTACCTGTTATCCTTTAGCCTATGAATAAGTACTTGGTTAAGATTAGATAGGTTCATTTTATTTGTTCCTTCACCTAATGCCTCAGTTGCCTGTGATAGTTACTAAATCAAAATAGCGATAGCAAACAACTAAAATATCATGTTCGTCTAGTTATAATCAGTACAAGCCAAAATTAGACCCCAAATTACAATGGGAGTCATTTACAACAACAACAACAACATAAGAAATAGTCTTCAAAACAAACATAACATTCACAAAATAGCCACAGTCAAGCAAGGCACATAAGGCATGTAATCACTCCAAGGAGTCATCAACAGGCACATTCTCCTCGAGTACCTGTTCCAGATCTTCTTCACCTGTGATAATAAAAGAGGGTGAGTCGCTATGAATTCAGTGAGGGGGAATGAGAGATAACGTTTTGAAACTCTTTTTCGGTTAACCTTATGAAAAGCCCTTTTTGAAAACATGTCACATAATACAAATAATAATGTACACAAAGTATAGAATCAAATTGAACAATAGATACAATTACTAATCATTTCAAGGATACGGTGAGCTTTTGCTCTCAAATTTATTTTCGATAACAATTGTTGCGGCTGACTTCAATCATCCACTTATCACTCCAAATGGGTATACTCCGGATGTACCCCAAAATCCTACGACCTAAGTCTCCGAGGGTGGAATGCCAAGCGAGAGAGGGAATTGGACCATAGTAGTCATGGGTGCACCGGCAAGCCCTATGCCGCCCGGCGTTCGTGAAACGCTGCCATGCCACAATGAAAGGCTGCAGCCTTGTATGCAATGTACAATTGTACCATTTAACATTTCACATTAGGAGGTCAACAAAGTTGGTTGCCTCCGAGAAAATATAAGATCACATATTGACAAGTAAACATCTGAGGCATGCTTTGATATATATAGATTCAGTTTGTAAAACACTTAGAGGTATATGAACATTAAATGGGCAGCCAAGTCACACATATAAATCAAGTAATATAACTCATTTCGGGTTCATATATCAAGTGTTGAGATCATACAAGCATGCAACGACACTTACACAAAATCGGGTGCAAGAATAGCTCACTTATCAACATGCAATCATCGGGAATCATATTTAGAGCTATAAGGAAAATTACGGGCAGCCTATTAACTAGGCAATTGAACACATTTAACCATAGGATCATCTCTTAGCAAGTAGTCATAAGCGATAGGGCCTCAATTCCGTGCTTACACATGCGATTAAGCAAACCATTCATCAATTAATGAACCGAAGCCATACATCAACCAAATTAAGCAACTTCAACCAACTACAACAGCCCACAAAACTTCTAAGTTCCACAATTCCAAGCATTCAATACCTCAAGCAAGGTTACAACATGATTCAAAGCATATTACTAAACAAAAACCTTACTACAATGGTCTGTTTTTCCACATTCAATTAGCCAATAAAATAGTCTCCAATTTCAGTGAACCAAATGTAAATTTGAATATTAATGAGTGATTTAAATCTAGGAACAAACCTCGCTGCATTTGGAGTTCGGACTTAGGAGTTATGGCTAAAACCGTGAGACTACGCAAAACTGTCCAGTTTTAGACACATTACGATTTTTTCCATTTTTTAGGGTTTCCAAGTCAGAATTAGCCTTATCCTATTTCTGCCAAAAATGTTCAGAACTGCAAAATCTAGTAACCAACTAATTTTCATCCATTTTTATCAACGTTTACTAGATCAAAAACACTTCATTCTACAGAGTCAGTAATCTGCCAGAAAAACGAGTTTGCATATCTCTAAGTTTCTAGCCAAAATCATGCCATGCATGAGAAGATAGGATCATATACACACATATACAATAACTACAGAGGTAAATATAGACATATGAGAGCATGCATGTGAGTTTTGAAAACATTTAAAAGATTTTAACCCTCACCTTAGCAACTTGTTGGATGAAAATGCTAGAATGCACTTGAAAACACACAAAGGGAAAGGGTCTTCTCTCCTTGCTTTGGCCAAGGGGTAGCTTGTTTTTCTTTAATTACTAGCTTAGTTAGCATATGCTTAGTGTGTGCATGTGATTAGATCAAAAAGAAATGGAAGAAAACTATCAAAACTTACCTATGGCCGAGATAGAGAGATTTGAGAGCTTGTGTGAGTTTTATTGCTATGTTGCTTGCTTGTGCTTGCTATGGCCGAAGCTTGAGTGGTATGGAGAGCAAATTTTCAGCCTTGGATGCTCAAGGGAAGGTCATAGCCGAGAGAGAGAGAGAATGGGAGAGTTGAGAGAGTTTTTGAGAGGATAATGATGTTTGAAGCATGTTGAATGTAGCTTGTGTGTATGTGTCGGCCTTGAGCTTTACAATTCTGAATATTGTGTCATCTTTAGCATAATTTGAATTTTTTTTGGCATGGGCATTGAGAGGGCCAAGGTGGGTAGCTTGGGTAGGGTGCTTAGGAGTTTATTTTTATTTTTTTTATGCATTGTCTTTTGTATTTGTGTCGTAGGTTGTCTAGAATAATTTTGAAATTGTGTAAGGCTAGTCAAAGGGCCTTGGCGGCCGAAATTAACATGCTAGAATTGAGCAATTTGTATTGTTTTTAATTGTATCATGTGGCATTATAGTATTAGTGTTATAGGTTTTTGTGTGCATAGGTTTTTGGTAGGAATAAAGAATGTTTAGTGTTTAGTGAGCTTTTGTCTTCTAGTGAGTTGACTTAGGATTAAAATAATAGTTAGTGGTGTTTGTAGGATTATTTTATAGTCTAGTGCTTTGTGTAGGATTCTTTATTGATTAGCGTGCAAGCACGATTTCCTAAGTCTAGGGCACGCACTACGAGGTAAGGCATGAACTACGAGACAAATATACGTATTCCAAGTAAATACATGCAACCCTAAACGAATGCATGTAAACCAATGCAAGGCACATAATTCAATGTAATGCACATAAATCAAGACACGACTCTTAAACCTTGATTAAGGTACGCAGTTCAAGGTTAGGGCATACGAAACGAGGTAACACACACAATTTAAGGTTGGGTATCACATCGTTGGCCAAGCTGTCGTGACGGAAGCGTCGCGCCAGCAGCCTTGAAGTATAATTCCCATCGAGCGGCTGGCAGAATCCTTTGCAGACAACTTAAATATGCGACGGGGTATTGTAAGTGGCAGAGTGGCCTTGCTGCCACGATCCACTGAGATTCAGCCGTTTGTCACTCCGATTCGTACTTCCCCCCTCCTCGCCTATCTCCGCCTCATCCGCAATCCAATCCCATCCCATCCCATCCCATCAACCAACACTATTTTCCCCAAACGGGCCAAGAGGTTCGACGCCCTATGTCGCTCCCTAAGTGTGTCTCCAAGTGCCTAAGTAAGTCATAAGTTGTAACCCAAATGTCGATGCACGGATGCCCAAATGTTGCCAAGTGCTCTATGCCCAAGTCCGAATAACATTAGTCCAAGTTAGTTTGCCACACTCGCTGCATGCATAAGTGCCGCCACACATGTCGTAGGGTTTCGAGGCAACGATGATGCCCAATTATGCCCAAGTGCTAAGTGCTATGCCCAAGGATGCTCAAGTGCTAAGTGCTATGCCCAAGGATGCCCAAGTGCTATGTGTTATGCCCAAGGATGCCCAAGTGCTATGTGCTATGCCCAAGGATGCCCAAGTGCTATGTGCTATGACCAAGAATGCCCAAGTGCCATACCAAATGATGCCCAAGTGTCGACATCATAAGTATTAAGTATCGACACGCGAATGCCCAAAATGCTATACCCAAGTGCTATGTGCTATGCCCAATGATGCCCAAGTGCTATGTGATATGCCCATTGATGCCCAAGTGCTATATGCACCCAAGTTCTATGCCCAAGGGCTATGTGCACCCAAGTGCTATGCCCAATGATGCCTAAGTGCTATGTGCTATGCCCAAGTGCTAATGGGCCCACTGGCGGCCAACCCCGCGCATCGCCTTGAGTGCCCAAGTGTTAGACAGCCTATGCTTGCTTCGTAAGAGATGGCAAAAAATTTGAATCCGACCTTGTGTGTTGTCGGCCCGCTGAGGTACCTAACGTTCTTCCCTTAGCATTAACGGTGATTGAGGTTATGTTGCCTCTATCTTCAGCACGGCTGGGCACGTTGGTGAACGGTTAAGGCACGACTGCCCACGGTGTTGCACGACGGCGCATGATTGGGCCTCGAATGGGGCACGTACTTAGGGCACGTACTTGGGGCCTCGAATGAGCCATAGCATGGCACGCAGTTGGGGCATGGCTTGGCAAGGTTGTTGTGCAGTGGGGTAGCGCATCGAGCACGATAGGGCATGCTGTTGGGCGACGATGTCGCACGATGGATACTGCACTAATATGCGCGCATAGGGCGCCCGTGCCGCACAATGGTGTGCGCGCATGAGGCGAGTTGGTATGCGCATGGGTTGCAGATGCGCGCGCATAGGCAAGGCTATAGCGCACATGGGGTGCCCATGCCACGAGCATGGGGCACCCATGCACCGCGCTGGTGCACGCATGCAGTGCCCATGCCCCGCGCTGGTGCACGCATGGGCGTTGATAGGGCACGGAAGGGGCACTACTTTGGTGCACGGCAGGGGCACTATGGGGGTATGCTTGGGAGACGATGGGGGACGATGGGGGACGTTGGGCACGACGGGCGATGCTAGACCTTCGGGGGTATTGACGGCAATGTGTAATGTTTTATAACACAAATGTGGACATTGATGTGCTTTTAGAATTCGTTTCTGAATCTACGAAGTAGTCTTAACAATGACCCTTCCCGACGAACACTTCATCACATTTGGGAGGCGAATTAGATTAATCGGCTTCCTTACCCATCCAAACAAATTTTTCACACCAAATATCATCTAAATGAATTAATTTATTAATTCATATAAATTTTCCTGAATTTACTAAATTCTTTTTATGGTTTTTCCCTATTTTTCGTAATTATGTAAGGATAATAAAAATTATTTTTGATTCCCAATGGATCCAAACAAAAAAAATTTGCGACAATGATTATCAAAACAAATTAATGTATGAATTAATATAAAATTTTCAGAATTTTCTAGTATTTTTTCTGATTATTCCCTATTTTTTGAAATTATTAAATATTTAAAATTATTTTTTCAGAAAAAAATAATCTTGAAGCATTTGGGTATCATATCCTAACAATGGGCAGCAAGTTGGGTACGAAGATCATGCCCAATGGGAGCTCTAATAGTGTAAAACACCCATTATGAATCTCTGGCAAAATGTACGCTACTACTATCACTTGGTTTTTGCATCTAAATGTACTATAGGGGGGTATGTAGTGTCAAGCCCCCTGGTCGAGGTCCATGCAGGGGGGCGTTGTGTGCACTTCGTGGCACATTGTGGGCTATATCATGGGTTATATTGTGGGCGGGAATGCCTACAATGTCGGGGTATTGCATTGCATACCCGTGCATCGGGGCCGTGCCACCCCTGCCCCGCGGCCCCCAACATGTACCTCTCTGCGGCACTAGGATGGCTAATGAAAAACGTGGTGGCTTCCCTAGCCCCTCATTATCCATCTTGGTGCTGCAGCACCATCGGCGTCATTTGGATGGCTAATGAAGGAGCGAGTGGTTGCCAAAGCACAAAACTAGCTATCCTTGTGCCGCTGGCTAAGCACACGTTAGGGGACATTCCCATCCCCTGACATGTCGTAGGGCCTGTGCGATGCGCGAATCTCCTAGCACACGAAGCTATGGTCGTTACCGAGTGGATATGCGCGGCCATAGTACAATGTCGTGGCAATCCAAGCACCGCGTGAGCTTGGGTGACTCTTGGGGGACGGTGGGGGCATGCGTGATGCGTGAATCACCTGGCTCACGTGGCACTGGCTTTTGTTAAGCAACGACACGAGTGTTGCGATGAGACGATTGTTGATGCTTGAAAGTCGTGGCAATCCAAGCACCATGCAGCCTTGAAGCCATCCCCCGGTTGGTTCTGACGGGCTTGTGCGATGCACGAATCACCTAGCACATGATGCCAAGGTCATCGCTGAGTCGTAATACGACAGCCATGGTCTATTGTCGTGGTGATCCAAGCACCGCGTGGGCAAGAAGTTTACTTGTCCCATTCTGTGCATGCGGGTGCATATATGGGGATGGTTAGGGACTGCGCGATGTGCGAATCGCCTAGCACACGACCCTGGCTTTCGTTAAGTGACGATGCGAGCGTTGCAATGAGACGATGGCTAAAGCTTCACTGTCATGGCGATCCAATCACCGTTCTGCCTCGAAGCCATCCTACTGTGTGTTCCCACGGGCCTGCGCGATCCGTGAATCGCTTAGCACACGACGCCATGGTCCTCGCTGAGTCGTAATGCGACGGACGTGGTCTAATGTCGTGCCAATCCAAGCACCGCGTGGGCAGGAAGTTTGCTTGTCCCGTTCTGTGCGTGCGGGTGCATATAGGGGGACGGTGGGGGACTACACAATGAGCGAATCACTTAGCACACGGCCTTGGCTTTCATTAAGTGATGACGCGAGCGTTGCGATGAGACGATGGCTAGAGCTTCAATGTCGTGGCATTCCAAGCACCGTACTGCCTCAAAGCCATCCCACTGTGTGTTCCCACGGGCCTGCGCGATGCGCAAATCACTTAGCACACGACACCATGGTCCTCGCTGAGTCGTAATACGACAGAAGTGGTTTAGTGTGATGGCGATCCAAGCACCGCGTGGGCATGAAGTCCGCTTTCGGCTAGTACCTTAATTGCGTGCACTTGGTGCATGTTCGGGCACCACGATGTTGGCTCTTAAGCTTGCGACGTGTAGCCTGTTCATGCACCTCATGCCGTGTCCCTCAGAAAATCTTCGTGCCTAGCGGTGTGTACTTGGGCCATTTCGCTAGTTCCGTTTGCCTGAAGGGCTTCGTTTTCCTAGACAATAGGCGGTTACAGGCTTGGCGGTCCGGGCATAGTGAACGTGATAGCGTGTGAGTGGTGGTCAGCTTATATGGGTCGGTTGGATCCCTGCTTGAGCAGCGACGTCCACCCTTGCTTGTTTCTTCATTTGCGGGCCGAGTGCTTATGTTGCCTCGGTCGGTCGGCCGGTTTCCTGTGTTGCATACCTACAAAGACGGCAGTCTAAAGTCCCATCGTCCATCTTTTGCCTTGCGTCTGCCTCCGTGGACGACGTGGGGTGAACCCCTAAGCACGTCCCGTGTTCCACGCTGCTCGCTCCTACGAATGCGGCAGACGTAGCCCATGGTGCGCTGCTCGATCTCTCGGATGCGACACACCTTGACAGTATTAGGGTCCTTGGCCTCTCTTTACCCTAAACCAGCGTTTGTCGATAACCGCGTATAATGGTCGTGCGCTCGTCTCGAGCTGTTGACCCTTAGGGGACGACATGTCTCGTGTGATGCCGGCGTTGGTAAGGAATGCTACTTGGTTGATCCTGCCAGTAGTCATATGCTTGTTTCAAAGATTAAGCCATGCATGTATAAGTATGACCTAATTCAGACTGTGAAACTGCGAATGGCTCATTAAATCAGTTATAGTTTGTTTGATGGTATCTAATACTCGGATAACCATAGTAATTCTAGAGCTAATACGTGCAACAAACCCCGACTTCTCGAAGGGATGCATTTATTAGATAAAAGGTCGACGCGGGCTTTGCCCGTTGCTGCAATGATTCATGATTACTCGACAGATCGCACAGCCCTCGTGCTGGCGACGCATCATTCAAATTTTTGCCCTATCAACTTTCGATGGTAGAATAGTGGCCTACCATGGTGGTGACGGCTGACGGAGAATTAGGGTTCGATTCCGGAGACGGAGCCTAAGAAACGGCTACCATATCCAAGGAAGGCAGCAGGCGCGCAAATTACCAAATCCTGACACGGGGAGGTAGTGAAAATAAATAACAATACCGGGCTCAAAGAGTCTGGTAATTGGAATGAGTACAATCTAAATCCCTTAATAAGGATCCATTGGAGGGCAAGTCTGGTGCCAGCAGCTGCGGTAATTCCAGCTCCAATAGCGTATATTTACGTTGTTACAATTAAAAAAAGCTCGTAGTTGGACTTTGGCATGGGTTGACCGGTGTGCCTCAGGTGTCACCGGTCGTCTCGTCCTTTCTGCCGGCGATGCTCTCCAGGCCTTAACTGGCCGGGTCGTGCCTCCGGCGCTGTTACTTTGGAGAAATTAGAGTGCTCAAAGCAAGCCTACGCTCTGTATACATTAGCATAGGATAACATTATAGGATTTCGATCCTATTGAGTTGCCCTTTGGGATTGGAGTAATGATTAACAGGGACAGTCGGGGGCAATCGTATTTCACAATCAGAGGTGAAATTCTTGGATTTATGAAAGACGAACAACTGCGAACGCATTTGCCAAGGATGTTTTCATTAATCAAGAACGAAAGTTGGGGGCTCGAAGATTATCAGATACCGTCCTAGCCTCAACCATAAACGATGCCGACCAGGGATCGACAGATGTTGCTTTTAGGACTTCGCCGGCACCTTATGAGAAATTAAAGTTTTTGGGTTCCGAGGGGAGTATGGTTGCAAGGCTGAAACTTAAAGGAATTGATGGAAGGGCACTACCAGGAGTGGAGCCTGCATCTTAATTTGACTCAACACGAGGAAACTTACCAGGTCCAGACATAGTAAGAATTGATAGATTTAGAGTTCTTTATTTTTTTTTATTATCGGTAAATGTAAATTATATTGATCAAAACTGTACAAATACACTGCGCATACCCATGAGAGACAAAGGAATCATGAGAAAAACAAAAGCACTGGGCAAACCCAGGCAAGCAGACCCCAAATTACACAGGTTCCGCAAGGGAAGGATACAAAGTGAAAATAACTTTACAAGTATGTATCATGATCCTTCGAACGATGCAGTCCCTGTTTGGTCTTTTACTTTAAAAAATACAAAGATTGCAGGCCTTCTAGAGAGGGTAAACTGTTGCCACCAGAGCGATGTGTTTCAGCTTAACTTGAAACCCTGTCCTGTGAGCTTCCTTTTTGAGCCACCTGAGTGGGCTCAGAATGGTTGTCATACTGCGCCGAATCGGCAGCCAGACTCTAATAGCATCCTAAACACCTCTGCAAAAAGAACACTGAAAGAAAAGGTGCTGGTTTGTTTCTAATGAGACCCGACAAAAAGAGCAATTGCCATCCGAATATGAGAATTGAAGTCTGTCCATAGTAAGAAGTCGTTGCTTCACACAATGCCAAAGTATGAAATTATGCTTAGGAGTGCTGGAGCCATTCCAGACATCCTTTGCCTAACTGACCCAATTGGCCCTTGGCCTCCAAAAATTATAGGCAGTCTTGGCAATAAAATGACCCTCACTACCCCAGCTGTTAAGACGCAAATCTGCCAGAATGCGAGATCCCCCAATGGACAAAATTTGATCAATAATCATGCAAAGTTTCTTGATGAGAGGTGAGTCCTCATGCTTGCATTTTAAGTCCCAAATCTCAACCCTTCTCAAGTAGAAATGGAAAATCCATCTGACCCACAGAGAATCCTTTTTGGCATGGATATTCCAAAGGGTGCGTGAGAGTAAGGCATTGTTCCATGCTCCCAGATCGATAATGCCTAAGCCCCCTTCATCTTTGGGCAAACAAATGTCCTTCCACACGACCAACGGCTTCTTCTTCAAAAGAAAATTACCACTCCACAAGAAATTCTTGCTAAGCTTAATAAGTCTGTCCAGAACATTTGCAGGGATAGGAAAGATGGAAAGCCAAAAACTGTCCACTCCTTGCAGAACCGATTTGATAAGTTCCAAGCGACCTGCATACGAAAGTGAAGACCCACTCCATGAATTGATATGGGCAGCAATCCTTGAAATGAAGGGTAGATAATGAACCAAAGTTAGCCTCGAAGCTACAAGTGGGATGCCCAAGTACCGAAAAGGCATTGTGCCTTGAGAAAACCCCATGATTCTATAAAGCTCCTCCAAGTCCCTTCCATGGACACCAGCAGTGAGAATGCAAGATTTGGCCAGGCTAGCCTTTAGTCGAGAAACATCTCCAAACAAGTGTAGTTTGTCCATAATGAGCTGGACTGAAAAAGAATCCCCTTGAGCAAAAAGGACCAAATCATCAGCAAAAGCCAAGTGTGAAATGTGAAGAGCATCACACTTAGGATGAAAATTAAATCCATCCGTCGTCTTGAGGGAGGCAAGCATTCTAGAGAAATATTCCAAACAAAGGATGAAGAGAAAGGGAGAGATGGGGTCCCCTTGTCTTAAACCTTTTCTTCCTTGAAAAAAACCATGGATGGACCCATTGATCGATAAAGAGAAAGTGGAGTAGTCACAAAAAGCATAATCCATTCGATAAACTTGAGAGGGAAGCCAAAACCTTCAAGAACACCCTGCAAAAACTCCCAATTTACAGAATCAAAAGCCTTGTGAAGATCGATCTTAAGCATGCAACGAGGGGAAATCCATTTCTTGGAACCATGACGCAAAAGTTCCTGAACCAGGAAAATATTTTCCACCAAATTATGGCCCTGTAGGAAGGCCGATTGTGCTTTGTCCACCACACTGTCAAGGCAAGGAACGATTCTGGCAGCCAAAATCTTTGAAATGATTTTATACACAACATTGCAACAAGCAATGGGGCGGAAATCACTCACCTTAGACGTATGACTATGCTTCGAAATGAGGGCAAGAGAGGTGTGATTGATTTGTTTGAGAATGGCCCCATTGTCAAAGAATTCCAAAACAGCCCTACAAACATCATCTTTAATAAGATGCCAAGACTGTTTGAAGAAAGCCGCAGAAAACCCATCAGGACCCGGTGCCTTATCATCACCAATACTGAATAGCGCATCCCAGATTTCTTCATAAGAAACGGCACTGGTCAGGCCGTGAGTCAAACTGGAATCCACACAACCACTGTTACCAAAAAAACTCTTGTCTAAAGGGGCACAAGGGGAGGTAGTGCCCAAAAGCTCGTCATAGAACATGACAAACTCGTCAGCAACCTCTCAAGGAGAGGAAATGAAGCTGCCATTAGCTTTTTCAACACACAAAATCTAGTTCCTTTTAGAGTTCCTTTTGATGATGGAATGGAAAAAATTGGAACCTTTGTCGCTGTTCATCAAGAACCTGGTTTTGGCTTTCTGAGAAAGGAAGCTGAGCTCGGCATTGGCAAGCCATAAAGCGGTGTTCCGCTGCTCAACCACATAACTTTAAGAGACGCATCCTCCAAGAAGTTATGAAGCTCCTGCTGAAGCTCATTTAACAGGTCAGAAGCCCTCTCAGCACGAGAGGAAATGTGATCAAAATGCTTACGGTTAAAGGATTTAAGAGGGGCCTTGAGACCTTGCAGTTTTTTGCAAAGAATAAACATACAGGTACCTCTTATATCCTTGTTCCAATGCTGGCAAACCGTGGGATGGTAGTCTTCATGCTGCGTCAACATATTAAAGAACTTGAAAGCACGACGCCCAATTGAGTCCCAATCAAACAAGGAAACAACACATGGGGAGTGATCTGAAAGATACCCCGAGGGAAGAAACTTGGCATGTGCATTGTAACCACTGGAAAACCACCCGCCATTGACCATGGCCCTATCAAGCTTGCTCCAAACCGTGTTGTTTGACCAAGTAAAAAAAAAACTAGCTGAGTTAATGTCAGTCAGCCAAGTGACTGCACAACAATTCGAGAAATCTCTAAGGTTGTAAGTAGAGATGTCTTGCCCACAACTTCTTTCATCCGTAAATAGAACGTTATTAAAATTCCCCAACACAATCCAAGGCAGGGACGAACAGGAGCTAAAAGCAGTGAGACTTTCCCACAAAAGCCTTCTATGCACAATGGAATGAGCCCCATACACAAAAGAAATATTGAATTTCTTACCAAACGAAAGGCACTCAGCGAAACAATGGATAAACTGAGGACCCGTGATAATAACCTCCAACTTAACCAACGCCTGGTTCCACAAAATAAGAATACGCCCCGCCGGATACGACGAGAAGTTGTTAACTTGCTGCCAAGTACCAAACTTATTAACCATCAGGTGGTCAAGCTTAGCAAAATTCAGCTTTGTTTCCAAGATGCCACAAATATCAATAATGTATTTCTTAAGAAAGGCATAAACACCATTATGTCTCAGGGGCGAATTGAAGCCCCTGATGTTCTAGATAGAAACAATCATTAAACGTCAGGGAGGTAGTGCTCCTCCCGAGCATTGGTAACTCTCTTCTTCCTGATCTTGGTAGCTTTGCCCTAACCCTTAGCAAAATTCTTTTTAGCAAAAGCAAAATTGGCAGAATTCCTGACATGGCAAGGTTGCAACCATAAAGAATTCCGGTGCAGTGACTGCCTAATTTGGTTATCTTCTTCTTGTCAACCTTTTTATTAGTGACTGAATCATCATTAGAAGATAGTGAAGGATCCGAGGAGTGATCAGTTAAAGGCAAGGATACGGAATCACCCGCGACTTTCCCTTGAGATTGATGAATGTCAATGCAACCTGTGGAAGAAGGTGAGACAACTGATGGGTTACGGGTTACAAAGAGAGTAAGTGAAATTTTCACATTATTACCAACATAGGGCACCCTAGATCTTTTTGGAGAAGGGGAATGAGGATGAACACCATCAGCCATAATATTCTTATCACAACGAGCCACTGGCACCGTCGTATTAACAACAATATCATCAGAAGGTGCAGCCATATTACAAACTCCTGGAGTACCTGTACTCTCCTTAGCCACCTTTTTGTTGCCTGCTTTGCCGCCCTCTGAAGAATGCCCAATCTTAGAGCAAGAGTTACAGAATTTTGGAAGATGCTCATATAGTACCACTAGGGAGTTCAATATCCACCTGCTCTAAAATAGGTTGGGACATATTAATTTCAACTAAAACACGAGCAAAAGAGAGGCATTCTCTCGTCATAGTAAGCTTATCCGTGTAAATGGGTTTCTCAATTTGAGATGCAATTTTGCTGAGTGCCTTAGCATTCCAAAGGCACAGCGGCAAGTTCCTAAACTAGACCCAAACAGGCAAAGTGCACAAATCTTCATCACCAAACAAGAAAAATTTTGGCATAATTTTCATAAGCAATGGTCGACCAAAAGCAAAGTAAGGTCCTCGCTATAAAACCTGAAGCATGCTTTGTTCGTCATCAAACTTAAAGATAATCCAACAACTGTCATGAAAATGAACACGATGCTTTACCTGCCAACTGTCGCAAATGGTTTTAAGAGCCATTTTGCCTGGAAATTTATCTGCAAAATACCCAATGAGACAGAATTTCCATCCGGATGAGTCATCATCAATATCCTCCTCGAAAAGCTTGACCTTACCTAAACTCAAATCAATTTTCTCCAGCTTAATGTCGTTGGATGGCTTTCGGTTATCGGTAAATAGGTTAATCCAAGACTTCGTCTCCTTGGTTGGTTTCTTTGAAGCAGCACCCATTGAGGGTACTAAAGTACCACCTGCTCGGCAGTCACCAGACTCACCAGAGAATAAGGTAGTATTATGCTCCCTTAATGTTCTAGACCCGCTAGACGAGGAGGTCCCAACACTCTTCTGACCATCAGTTGTAGTAGGTGGCAAAGTAGAATTCAAATCTGGGGCATTAGAAGAGGCGGGAAGATCAGCTTTGAATTTGAATTTCAAATTCCGCCCCACAGCTTTTCCCCCACTACAAACAGATGTGCCAGAACCCAGAGTAGGGTCCTGTCCCTTTTTGTCACTCACTTTGGGAACAACACCCGCCTGTTCAGATGACCCATC